>MCJB01038171.1:0-59839 GCA_002018475.1 Nicotiana obtusifolia
ATCCGGAGGGGAGTCGCTTGATGGGAAGACCCTCGCCTCTATGCAGGCCCATGTAGAAAAACTCACATTCGAGCTAGAAGCTGCAAAGCAAAGAGAGAAGGAGAGAGAAGAAAGAGAGAAGGAGAGAGAAGAAAGAGAGAAGGAGAGAGAAGAACGACAGAAGAAGAGAGAAGAACGACAGAAGAAGAAAGAAAAACGTAGAGATGCTGAGTATGCTGCTCTACGAAACCAGATCAAATCTCTCTTGGCTTCAGGCTCTTTTCCAATTCCCCCGTCACCTGAATCATCGCCGGATGGTGTGGAATGTGATGACACTTCATCCGGCGATGACGATGACGATGTAGACATTAGTAATCGTTAAATTGTAATAACAACTTATATAATGTATAAGTTCATTTGAACTTAAAACCTTATTGTTGTTTAATGTTGTTGTTTAATGTGTTGTTTATTGTAGTTGTTATTCTTGTTGTTGTTTGTTGTAGTTGTTCTTGTCGTTGTTGTTGTTTTAATGGCAAAAAATGCTTCTTTTAGGAATTTGGTAAAACTGCCAGGTGGTGTAGCTGCCAAAACAGGCAGTTTCTGGAAAAAATATGCCATAAAAAGCGACCAACTTTGGTCGCCTATTGGTCGCTATTTTGCTGGAAAAAAAATTGATTCAGCACAATAGCGACCACAGTTGGTCGCTTATGGAAAAATAAATAAAATTAAAATACTACATAAGCGACCAACTTTGGTCGCTTATGTAATATTTTAATTTTCTGTATTTTACATAAGCGACCAAAGTTGGTCGCCCATAGAAAAATACAGAAAATTAAAATACTAAACAAGCGACCAAAGTTGGTCGCTTATTTAGTATTTTAATTTTATTTATTTTTCCAGTAGCGACCAACTTTGGTCGCTTTGTTCAGATTTTAATTTTCTGAATTTTTCAGTGGGCGACCAAAGTTGGTCGCTTTTTGGCGACCAACTTTGGTCGCTAACAAAGAGGGACCACCTGAATACTGACCAGACCATTGTGGTCGCTTTTTGGTCGCTTTTGGGATTATAGGGACCAACTTTGATCGCTTTTTTCGGTCGCTTTTTACCTGATTTTTAGTAGTGGATGTGATACATTTGGTCACCTGGTATTCATACAAAAGGACAAGGGAAGTCATCCAAAAAAGAAAATTAATTCTACTCTTCCTGCCTTCGAGTTTTCTCTTAATAAGCATTTGAACTCAGAAGCCACTAACTCGATTAATTCACATTTGCGTGTCTTATATAGGACATATCTATTGAAGGAGGAAGCGCTCTTCGAACCTGAAAAAGACATCTCATCACCACACCCTTTGATAGTAGTTTCTTAAAGCTACTTTTTCCGTGTCAATTTATTTGAACCTTTTCGGAGTAGAGAGTCAAACTGATTAATTTACGAGGTGAATTCGAACATAAATTCTCAAAGTTTTTTGAAATAAAATTTACAGATTTAGAAATCACATAAAAAGTACTATAAGTCACAATAGTTAATAATTCAAAATATTTAAAACGATTTATAAAAAGTACGGTCAACAAAAAATTTGTTTGACTCCCCAAATAGTAAAATGTTCATTCTTTTTGAAACAGAAGGAGTATTAGTTATTTTTTTTTTCACCTATTATTTCTATTCGCATTGGGGCCCAACTAAATCCAAAATCGCGCCGTAAAGTCTCACATTGAAGGTAAAGCGCTTCCCACCAAAAGAAACTCCATGCCCAGGGCTCGAACTCGGGATTAAGACGGAAAGACTACTTACCACTCCATCATAACACTTTTTTAAGCTACTAATTACCACCCTATTCTTCCTTTCTTCATCCCCACACTAAAGCAACAAATCTCTCTCTGTCTGCATGTACATAGCATCTACAATACATGTAGTGCAGAATATTGAAGACAACCGTGCATGGGTACTAGGTATTGTTGATTTCTGCGATCATATCATCTTGTTTGGATGGTTGTTATCCTTAGTATCGTATTCTATTGTTATCCCAATTAAATAATATTTATTTTGATTGTTTCATTAAAATTAATTGTATTGTATTGTTAAATTCATTGTTTCGGAACAATAAAAAGTTCCATTTCTTGAAACAATCGAATTGGTGTGGTGTGATTGTTTCCTATTTTTCTTTCCAATTATGCTTTAACTTATTGCTCCATAATTCTATTTTAGTCTTTACCTTCTTTTTTTTCTTAACTCCAAATCTCCCACCTATAATTTACTTTGTCTTCATCCCTTTTTTTCTAGAATTTCTACCGCTCCCAATTCCAACGTAAAATTGCTAATTTTGTTTCACTAATTTTGTTAGAATTTGCATGAATTTAATTGCTTAATCTGTTTATAAGACATATTTTGTGATAAATTAGTATAAAGGGGTTTCTTAAATTATTTTTATGCGTAATTCTAGATAAATTTAATATTTAAATAATTAAGGGTCTTTTAGTAAACTTATCAGTTACAGTACAGTATGATACAATCAAACCAAACAGCAAAATTTTATTTAACGACAACAACCAATACAATATATCCAAACGTTGTATTCATAAAATGATACAATACAATACATTATAAAATGATGGGTAACAACCATCCAAACAAGCTGTAAAAGTTTATGCTGTTGTTACAGAGAGCTAGCACAATTTTAATTTGTTAGGATGGCGATTAAGATTTGAACCATGCTATAATACCGTGTTAAATCTTGTGACCATTTCGATCTTTAGAGGTTAATTTGTTAGCTAGAGAAAATATATTTTAATTTAATCACTTAATTATATTATGTTTCTACGGGTATCCTCATTCAAAGGCTCCTTCTAGCTCATTCTGATTCTGCCACTGAAGTTATGTTACTTATCATTTTAAGTATGCCATCTTCTTTCTTCTTCTCCTGATGTGTGCTTCGGGGTAAAGCTTGATAAGGGTCAAATTAGGGAAATTGAACATGTACAACATCGAACACTTGTTGGTTATCGTAGATTTAAAATACTTGAGATTTTTCCAAGATTAAGAAAAATAATATTCAGGAATCAATGGAAAGAAAGTGAACTACGAAAAGAGTTCAATGGGGTCTTTATCCCTTTGATTCAATATAGAATAAAATACAAATTAGAAAAAAGGGTTAAGACTGATGAAGCAATCACTTATGTGAATTTGGAATTGCCAGAAGAAAAGAGGAAGCTGGATTTTGAAGAGATGGCCAGCCTTGTGGCGAGTTCCTTGGCGCAGCCAATGATACAATGTCTAACGCATCGCAATGGATTATGGCCTGTTTCCGTTCAGGAAAAATTGTTCCAAGAAATATGCAAAGTGGTGGGAGCACCTTTACAATCAACAAGAAAAGATACACACATGATACAACAAGAAAGTAAACTATTATAATGTGGACAGAGAAGTTTCAAAAGAAAAGATAACATATAAAACTACTTATATAGCAAACAATCAGTTCAGCCTGGGAAACATGCGAGCTCGTAGTGGATTCTTCATGGTAAAGGTGAAATCTAACTCCTCAGTTAAATCGACGTCGTCTCCCTCCACAACTTTCCATTCAAAATGCAAAATCAAATTAGCCACGACGTGCTCTAAATGAAGCAGAGCAAAATCATAGCCTGGACATATTCTTCTCCCTACACCAAATGGCATCATCTTGATCTCTCTGCTTCCTGTAATATCAAACGGTTCGCCATTTCTATCAGTATTCAAGAACCTCTCCGGCTTAAATTCCATTGGATCCTCCCATACCTTTGGGTCTAAACCCATTTCTCTGACCATGAAATAGATTATAGAATTCTTTGGTATGACGTAGCCGCTCAATTCCATTTCCTCTCCCACCCTATGTGGCAGCAAAAAGTGAGATGGTGGGTGCCTTCTAAGACCTTCTAATATCACTGCTTTTAAATATGGCATTTTCTGTAAATGCTCCTCTTTTATCAACTTATTGTTATTTTCTCCCTTTGATTCTGGTGCTCCTACAATTTCACATATTTCCTTATATAGCTTTTCCTGAATGGAAGGGTACTTGACCAAATAGGCCATAATCCATTGTAAGGAAGTTGACGTTGTATCGCTGGCTGCACCAAGGAACTCACCGCAGAGACTGGCCATCTCTTCATAAGTGAGCTTCCTCTTTTCATCTGGCAATTCCAAATTTACCAACGTATCGACATAAGCTACATTTTCCTCTTCTTTTTTATCTACTCCAGCCTTAGTGTTTTCTTCTATGTATTTTACTCGAGCTTGTATTAGAGGTATAAACACACTCTCGGTCTCCTTTCGAAATGTAGTAAGCTCTTTCCAAAGATTTCTGAAAATTACTTTTCCAACTCTTGGAAAAACATCAAGTATTTTGAATTGAATCGTAGCTAAAAGTGCTTGATGTTGTAAATTTGTGATATGCTTGATTTGAGCCTCGTCCAGCTTGACCCCGAAGACCATGTAGACAAGAAGACAGAAGATGACATGCTTAAACTGATCAAGTAACACAACTTCCATTGCATAATTAGATTTATCATATAGCCGTTGAATGAGGATATTTAGTGCCCAAGCTCGGGACTTGGACCGGGACATGACAAGGGACGGATGTAACATTTCGGATCTTAGGTTCCGACGGAGGAGCCGCCATGTGGGGCCGCGCGACGCAGTGCTTATAGATCGGTTGCTGTTAAGTAAGACGTCGTTGGTGAGCCAACCAATCGGACGGTCGGAGCAAAGAGCACCTTGTTGAACTAAAGCTTGGTAGGCTAAAGAATGACTGCTAATGAATATGGAAAACGAAGTACCTATTCTGAGTGTAATGATAGGACCATACTTAGAATTTAATTTTTGAAGGATAAGTTCAATATCACCTAAGGATTTATTTCTCAGCAATGGTAAGCTTCCAATTACTGGAAAAGTAAAGGGTCCAGGTGGGAGTTTCTTCTTGTTTTTGGAATTGGAGAAGAAAATATTAAAGAGAAATATAAGGCAGAAAGAGATACATACAGTGATGATAATGTATATATGCATGTTGATTCTGTCCTACATTTTAATTTGGTGACATCTATATATATATATATATGCATCAGTGCATGGAGGGAGGAGACTTTTGCGTGTGTAAAAAAGAAAGAATCAATGATGATAACAAAATTTATGATAAGTTATGGGCTTGTTCGTTAAAATGCATGCCATGTTCTGTAAATGGATCCAAAACTTATCCTCACTGTCAAACATTCTGAGATTTTTCTTAAATGTTTTATTTTTTCCAATCAGTTACCTATATCTTTCACTTAGTTGTAGACCCGATGTTTAAATCAAAATAATGAATACATAGCACATCAATTAGTACGATTCTGAATAAATACCAAGTACAGATAAAAAAAAATAAAGGTAACGTACATTAAACTAATAAATAGAGATAGAAAATCTTCCTTGAGCGACAAGCATGTAACCTGCATTGACTAACTACCTGGTTACTACATAGAACGTAAAGATAGTAACTAGTTCATTATTATAAATTAAACTTTACTGATAGTGTGAAAAAATATTTTATAATGTCGTAATTGTACTTTCGTTTGAGTTTTGGACAAAAACTTTGAACCCAAAGCCATTACGTATGTAGCTAGGTTTATGTGCAGATAAGGCGTCGGTCGGTCCTAAAACGGCGACAATGGCGAGGATTTAATGATCAGTGGCGCTACAAGCAAAGGCTGGGTTATTGCCACGTACGTCTGTTGTATGGCAGTATTATTTGGCTGCATTTCTTTACAAAAAAGGATATGGTTGTAGCCAGGGACTATAACTGCAAAGCTCCTGGTTTGTTGGGACATATTTTATAAATTCTAACTTCAAAGCTATAGCAGTAGAGACGTGCTGCTGCTCAACACCATCTGTTTTGAATTTTAAAAAAACGTGAGATTTGGCATCTTGGTCGACCAATACATTCCTGATTGACATTAAACATATAAACTGAGCTGGTCGGTTATAGCAGGTTGGCTTGGTTCACAATCTTTAAATTGTTCACAACTGTCTTGCCGAATTGGCAAAATATACTTATATTGTTCAATTGTTCAAAAGCTTATTGTCGGAGTGGCAAAACTTGTTATTATTTTCATTTTATCCATCTTATTAAGTGATTTGAAAGTTTTGATGAATTTGTAAGATTTGTCTGTGTTGTTCAACTGTTCACATGTGAACTAACAAGATTTGATATTATCTTTATTTTGCCTACCTTGTTAAATTGTTTACTAAGTCTTGACAAATTAACAAAGATTGGACGACACTATTTTTATTTAGCATAAATTATTCTTGAACTTTATAGAAGATCAATTGAGGAGTTAGATTTTACCCCTAGAATGAATAGACGACTGCGAACTTGCATCAGCGAAGTCGAAGCCAGAATTTTAATTTTATTGGTTATGAATTTTAGAATAATAATTTTAAGAGCTACTAACTGGATTTTAAATTTAATATTTGTTTATATTTAATAAATTTATTAACACAAAAATACTATTAAACAAAAACTAATGAGTTCGGGTGAATCCGCATTCAGACTTTTAGCTCCACCACTGTGCATCAGTCCCACATTTTGTACTAGGAGCATATAGAGGAACTATTGTTTGACCAAAAAATATAGATCTTGGTTCAACTAATTAAATTTATACAAATGAGAGTTAGTCTTAGTTAATAATAATATCCCAAAGACGAAATTCCGAGTAGTGTGATAAATAATATGTAGATCTCTTCCAAAAGGAATGAAGGTACACAATGGACAATATTTAAGAACCCAAACAGAAATAATGTAGCATTAAATAGTGAGGAATATCAATAAATGACATTTATGTAAATAGAACGAATGAGTCACTCGAAAAATGATGAAATCAACAGATGTCCTTTCTAACAATGATGAATGATGGACAAGTCTTTGCATATTCGAGTTATCCTCGGATCTGGTGGAAAAGCATGGACAAGAATCTTAGTGAAAAGGTTATTGTTGTAGGCTTATCATAAGACCAGATTCTCTCTTTAAAGTCAAAGTATCTTTTTACAATTGAATCTCATATGTCCCATATCATTGTGTCTCTTTCTCTTTCTGGGGAACATGTCCCTAAAAACCCTAATAGTACAAATGTAGAGAATATCCACTAGAATATTCTCTTTAATGTCCTACCTTGAAACTAGCCGTTATAACTCTGTCAAGGGTGCTCGACCTTGGCCTCAATCTTTTGCAACTCCTCGACTTCAGTTTTTGCTGACTCTTCGACCACGACCTTCATTATTAATTAGATTACTTCGACATGTGGCGGCCTAGGAATGTTTTACTAATACCATTTCGATTAGAGATAGATTTTGACCCATACAGTTAGTCCCTCCGCTTATTGAGGTCGACTTTGCGGGCGGGTTCGATGAGCAGATCATGTTATTAGTGGTCGAGCTAACCAGACAGACTACACGGGTCATGGTTGTTGCGGCGAGCAGGCGACATGGACCACTGTAGGCCGCACATTTCAAATGCCTCGAATTTCCCGGGCAATTTTTTGGAGTTATGGTGTCCATGGGTTGGGATGACATCATGATGTCATGCGTCATAATGATGTATATTCCCAATGTGTCGCTCCATTTCGCGTGTGACCTTTGATTAGACTTGTCGCTTCGGTTCCGACGCCAATCATGATGAACTATTTTTTTGATTTTGGTGCCATGACCTTTATAAATAGAGATCTTTGAACCTGATTTTGAAGTTTAAACTTTCCAACGTTTTGAAGCACCATACCCTTCTCTTGCTCTTCTTCTTCTCCGAACTTTTTTTCTGCTTTGGTGACCTATATCATTCTTCATTCCATTTCGTTTGTTATTTTCCCTTCACTACGTTAAAGCATGTTACGTATCTTCTGATGTTGGTGAGGGGAGTCATGTTTCTCCCTTGGCAGCGGTGTTCCCCTCCTATGAGGAGAGCGTTCCTCCTACCGTTGAGGATGAAACCTTCTCGTCGGTGGAGGAGATAATCCCATGCAACCCTGATTGCAGATTCGATTTCACAAAATTACCAGAGGCCGCACCTGGAGCTTTTCGATTAGTGATGACGGTGAAGAAATTAGTGGAGCTTAAGGCCAAATTCGGCCTTCCCAATCATATCGAGTTGATCCTGGCCGAGGGGGATACGGTACAGGTCCACCATCCTAGGTATTGCCCCTCTACGCCTACTCCTTCCAAGTCGGATATTCCTTTCCCCTCCTTCCACTGGTGGAGAAGTTCTATCGTCACTACGGTGTTTGCCCTGCTTAGCTCGCGCCGTACGTCTATAAAATTATAAAGATGCTCACTAAGTTTACTGAGCTGGCCGGGGTTGAACTCACACAGTGACACTTAATTCACCTATTCGTTCCTTGCTTTTTTAGGGGAACGATGCTGAGACTTCGCCACCGAGGGGGCAAATGCTTGGTGGTGATGATGAACAATAAGGCCAGTCATCAATTTTGGTTTAACTTATTCTTTGTCAGAACTGAGGACGTTGTGGCCAATGTCAATGGCTTTTCTGAGGCTTGGAACTATACTCGTAAGTTCTTTGGTTTCTCCCCCGTGTTCGGTCTTGAATTTTGACTTCTCGCCTTCTTCTTTTGGAGCTAAGACCTTGACTCCTTCTTTGGACGCTCATATTTCTAACTAGGTCGAGCGGCTCCTACCTCATATCGTAGGGATTCGGGAATGGCAAAGTTTTTTAAAGAAATTTGGTCCTGCTCTCCCTTCGACTTGTAATTTTCTTTCTTTGATCGTGGTCGCTCTGTTTCCTATTATATACGGATTCATTTTGCTGACTTAATGCTGTCATTTTCTCAGGTAAGGGTTCTCGTAGGAGACGGGCACCAGTGCCTTCTTTCCGCAGGGCGGCTATTGCCTCCTCGACTTCAGCTCTTGTTGCGGCTACTGCATCTACCGATCTTGGCTTCAGCTGCCGTAGCTCGGGAGCCTGTCACCGTTCCTTCTGTGGCTCCTGCCCCCCAACTTTGTTCGTTAGTTGGTAAGGATGACACCTCTCCTGATGATGGTGGTTTGATGCCTCGTAAGAGGAGGGTCGTGGATACTGGTGGAGAGAGGCCGACAACCGTTGATGTGGGAGATTGTGGCCTTGTCCTTCGAGAAACGACCACAGTGCATACTGGAGAGAGCCCAGAGACAAGTCCTGAGGCTCCTCACTTGGAGGATACGACCATGTGTCCTGTGGGGGACGCGATCGAGGGTGTGGTGAGCATGATGACCCTGCCCTTCCCAGGCGCATGAGGCCTCATCTTTTGCGGTCGCGGTGGTCGTGCCTTCTTCGGTTGATGATAGAAGGAAGGTTGTTGCTAAGTTGGATGTTAGATTCCAACATATATGTAGACGAGTTGACGATGATTGATGAGGGGCTTACTCAACTCTAAGTGAGGTTGGAAGGGGGTTCAAGGACTGTTGCGATCCCGATGGATCGTAATCTTCTTGTGGACACCAAGGAGATAATCTCCTCCATTGTACCTCTTTGTTCTGAAATTGAGGGTACGACCCTCAAGACTATAGATGATAGCACTCTGTCAAATAACATTGCTGGTCTCGCCCTTCGGGTAAGTACATTTGCTATCCATTATTTTCCTTACGTTTTGTTCTTTCGTAGGCTATAACTTCCTTCCTTCATTTTCCAGAAGGTCGTCCTGGAGGTTGAGAGTGATCTTAGGGAGCAGAGACGTAAAGATATTCATGTGAAGTTGAAGGACAAATACTTTAAATGCCTTGAGAAGTACGGGGAGCTTCGGTGCCGGCTCCGCGAAAGCGACGATGTGCGCCAACTAAGGGAGGACTTGAAGGAAAGAGACTAGGAGCTGCTGCGGGTAGTGGGGAAGTGCAGCATTCTGGAAGGGACGTTGAGGAGCAAAGAGAAAGAGATCGAGCTTAGCAGGGGGTAGAAGCCCAGTACAGTGATCTTGCTGACTATAAAATATTCATATATTATATACTTAAATAAAAATTTCATGATAATGCAAATAAAGGAAATAAAAAGTGAGCACGAGGCATCAAGGCAAAAGAGCACGAGGCAACATGGCAAAAGAAGCATGAGGCAACATGGCACCTTATGGGATTTTATTTCTAAATAGTATGCCATATTTGTGTTGAAGGGAGGGGATCAGACATGCCAATTAGCAACTTTTTCTCTAGCTTTGGTCTTTGCTTCTTTCTTTATCTATTTCACTTTCCTCTTGTAGTTTTTGAATTTTCTAAGAGTACTGATAGTATTTTAAAAATTTCTTTCATTGTGAGATTTAAATACTCCACAATGGAGTAATCTCTTTTGTTGGGATAGTTGATGAAGCTCGATATAGTTATAATATTAATCTCAGTTTTACTACATGCTTGACCTGAAACTTTCTACTTATATTTTTATATTGTGCTGGAATATTAGTTTTAATTAATTATTATCACTTCTATTTATTTCTTCTTCAAAGTTAGTTGTATGTCAATTTTGTAATTCTTACGAAGCAAAATTAATATATGATAACTATTGGGTAAAATAATAGAGTGAGAATAATTCTTATTAATCTATTATTCCAAGTCTGTAATCTTGCTTACTTCCATTCTAATTCTCATGGAGGAGTTGTAGTAGGAAAGATTATTGATTTTTAGTAAAAAGTAATCGCAAGAGATTTTTGCTATATTTTAGCACAATTCAGGCAGGAAAATCATTTCAGTTTAATCGTCACGAGTTATATATCAATTGATTTACATAACCTCGCGGAGTGTTATTAATTGATTATTTCTTAGTGAACAAAATATAATTGTATTAGCAATAAGCAGTTATTCCTAAGAGAAATACATGTAGAAGCTAAGACTTTATTATTATCATGCTATAGAGTGAATTTAATGATTCCCAACTCTTTTTAAATATAAATCTTCCGAAAATTATTTTGTTTCAGCTTAAGCAATTTAAAGTTTCAACAGACAAAACTTCATCAATTTGATTCTCTGTGGGACGATAGCATAAACTATACTAGAATTTGACATAATACGAGTAGCAAAATCTTATACACATTAGCCTTGTCAGATCTCCAGGCTCAGGTAGTCTTGCTGCGAGGTTAGCTACAGGAGTGTCAATTCAGGGCGGAGGCTCTTAGTGGTGAGGTCGCCGAGAAGATGGAGGGGCTTGAGAAGGCGGAGTCCGCTCGGTCGGAGGCTTTGAGGAAGGCGGAGTCCCTTGAGGTGGTGATCCAAACTCTTCGTTCCAAGTGAGAAAATGATTTAACAATGGAAAGGCTTAAAGAAGAGCAGCTCGATGAAAAAATTGGGGAATTGGAGAAAGAGACCTCTGATCTTTATGATCGGGTTGCTGCTCAGAAGGCCAAACTACTTGAACGGCCTTCTTCATCTGCGACTTCTGGCTTTCCTAACATTCCTTATGACTTGTACGAAGAGTGGATTCACACCGAAGCCTGACTGGATGTGCTTCATGAGTTACATATAGCGCGTTCTATTTCTGCTGCAGACTTCGAGGGTGCTCGTGTCAATGCTCGCGAGGCTCGGATTGCTTGTGGTTATGATCCAACTACTCCTCATCCTGGTGAAGAAGATGAGGGCAATGAGGATGCTATAGATTGCTGCGAGGACAAGGCCTGGTATGATTCCATATACCCTCCGAGAGAGGATATAGAGGGCGTTAGTGGTCGAGACAATGAGGGTATTAGTGGTCAGGGTGGTGATGTCGTTGAAGGCCGAGCTGGCGAGGGCACTGAAGGTCATAATGGCTATGACCAATAACTTTATTTTTGACTTTTTTGTGTATTTTTGCTGGTATCTTCAAGAGCCTTTGTAAACAATTTAAGTATGAAATATCAAAGTTGTTCCTTGCATCTTTTTCCATTCCTGTGGTTTGTTTCCTATACTTGTATATTTTTTGCTTCTGTTGTTTGCTTGTTTCGCTTTTTGTCCTTCTTATCGTTGTTGTCTTTTAGCTGGCCGTGGCCTTGGAGCCGAATATTCATGGGTCATGTTAGCCCCTTGTTTATATAGGTCGAGTGCGTTTCTTCGTTGAGATTTGACCGAGGGCCGATAGGTGTTTGTTCGAGCGAGGTCGAACATAGCCTTTTTATATTCGTGGCCGAGGGCCGATAGATGTTTGTTCGAAGTTGGTCAAACATAACCTTTTATTAAATCGCGGACGAGGGCCGACAGGTGATTGTTCGAGCTTAGTCGAACATAAACTTTCGTTAAATAGCGGCCAAGGGCCGGTAGGTATTTGTTCGAGCTTAGTCGAACATGACCTTTTGTTAAATCGTGGGTGAGGGCCATAGGTGTTTGTTCGAGCTTGGTCGAACATAACCTTTCGTTAAATCGTGGTCGAGGAACGGTAGGTGTTTGTTCAAGTTTAGTCAAACATAACCTTTCGTTAAATCGTGGTCGAGGGCTGGTAGGTGTTTTTTTGAGCTTGGTCAAACATAACCTTTCGTTAGATCGCGGCCGAGGGCCTATAGGTGTTTGTTTAAGCTTGGTCGAACATAACCTTAATATGAAAAAAGGTGTCCTGATAAACGTAAGTTTCTTATTACTTCGACATTGTTGCTTTGGTTATATACTTGGAGAAACTTACAGATTTTAGGTGTTGGCTGGTGTTCTAGTCCCAGTCCTAATCTACCTGGTCCCTTCATTGTTTGACTTGGAGAGTATTAAGGAGTCGAGCAATGAAAGAGTAACAACGGTCCCTCCCTCGCGTACTTAGACTTGAAGTGTTCCCTTCGCCGCCTCGTTAAAAACCTCCTTAAGGAAACCCAAATGGGACAAAACTCAAGTGAGGGAAAAAGAGCACGACTTGGAGGACACTTTTTCTGTAAGAAGTTAAAATATTTGAGGTGGCTGATGTTCTAATTGTTTGGTAGTTACTTTCCTTTCATTGTCTCTAGTTGGAATGAATCCTTGTTCGCTTTGGCTGTGATTTTGTACGGACCATCCCAGTTTGTTGACAACTTGCCTTCCCGAGGGTCTTTGCTGACTTGAGTTTTGGATTTCCACAGTGTTCCCTGACTTTAAGTGGCCGGACCTTTGCTTTCTTGTTTTAATAGCGTTCTACTTGTTGTTTTTGGGCGACCATTCTCATGCACACCATATCTCTTCATTCGTCAGTTTCGTCGAGTTCCTGTCTTCTGCTCTCATCATTACTCATACCACTTTAGTGGGAGTACCTTAGGCTCTGTTCTCCGACTTCTACCGGTATTACTGCTTCGATCCCATAGAGAGTCGGGCGTCTCACCTATGCTCGTCTTCGGGGTTGTTCGGTAGGCCCATAATACTTCTGGTAGTATTTCTTGCCACAGTCCCTTGGCGTCCTCAAGTTTTTTCTTTATTTTTTAGTATGGACTTGTTGGAGGACTCTGCTTGCCCGTTACCCGCTGGGTGATATGGGGTTGAGAGTATCCTCTTGATATGCCATCTCTCAAAGAACTCGGCGGTTTTCTTTCCCGTGAACTGGGGTCTATTGTCACAGCTGATCTCCTTGGGCAGGTTGAATCAGAAGATGATGTTTCTCCATATAAAGGTGATTACCTCTGGTTCCCGCATTTGGGCGAATGCTCCTGCTTCCACCCATTTAGAGAAATAGTCATCTAAAACCAAAAGGAATCGTACATCACGTCGCCCTGTTGGGAGGGGGCCCACGATGTCCATTCTTCATTTGATGAACGGCCAGGGGGAGGTGACTAAGTGAAGGTGCTCGCCTGCTTGGTGAATCATTGGGGTGTACTTTTGGCACTGTTCGCATTTCCTCATGAAGTATGAGGCGTCCTTTTTCATGGTAGGCCAATATTATCCTGCCCGTATAAGGTGTCTGACTAGTGCTCGACTACCGGAGTGAGCACTGCAATGGCCTTCATGGACTTCTGCGAGGATGCACTGGGTTTGGTTTGGGCCCAAACATTTCACTAGAGGGCCACCGTAAGTCCTCTTGTACAGGTCGCTATGAAGGAGATTGTAGTTGGCAGCTTGCATTCTTAGTTTCTTAGCTTCTTTTTTGTCGTCTAGGAGTGTGCCGTCCTGCAAATAGGCGATAATACGATTCAGCCAATCCCAAGTTAAGTTTATGGTTCTTATCTCGATTTGGTCTAGTGATGAGTTGAGGAGGTGGACTACGCTTTTATCCCCGATCGTGATGATTTTGGTAGCTGTGATCTATTTGGTGAGGCCGTCTGCTTCGGCATTCTGCATCCGTGGGATTTGGTCGAGCTGGCATTCGTCGAACTCAAGTAGTAGCTTGCAGATCTCGATCTGGTATTTTTGCAACCTTTGTTCCTTGATTTGGAAAGTCCCTATGAGTTGGTTGACTACGAGTTGGGAATCATAGTGGAGTTTCAACTGTTTCGCCCCATACTTGAGTGCTAGCCTCAACCCTGCAATTATGGCCTCCTACTCAGCCTCATTGTTAGTCATATCGGGACACCTTATGGACTGGCAAATTACTTCGCCTGTAAGGACCTCGAGTACGAGCCCTAGTCCGGACCCTGATGCATTGGATGCGCCATCGGTGTATAGGACCTAGAGGTCTTGTTTTCGGAGGGAAGCTTAGACGGCTTCCCTTTCGAATTCAGGCATTATTTTTGCATTGAAGTTAGCGTGCACCTGTGACTTTATGGCTGTTCTCGGCTGGTATATGATTTCGTGCTCGCTCAACTCGATGGTCTACTTGGCCAGCCTCTCCGATAGCTCAGGTTTATGCAAAATGCTCCTCAGGGGAAAGGTTGTGATGACCGAGATGGGGTGGCACTAGAAATAAGGTCTAAGCTTTCGTGAAGCTACAACCAATGCCAGAGCCAATTTTTCGAGGAGCGGGTACCTTGTGTCGGCGTCGACGAGTGTTTTGCTAATGTAATAGATGGGAGATTGTGTACCTTTATTTTTGCGGATTATGACTGCACTTACCGCTACTTCAGAGATGGCTAGATAAACGGGGAGTTGCTCTCCAGGTTCGAGCTTTGAAAGCAGGGGTGGTGATGATAGGTATGCCGTCAGTTCTCGCAGAGCCTGATGCACTCGGGAGTCCATTCGAGGCCGTTGTCCTTTTTGAGTACGCCAAAAAGTTTGTGACATCTATCAGACGACTGCGAGATGAATCTCAATAGGGCGACGATTCGTCCATCAACCTTTATACTTGCTTCTTGGTAGTCAAGAGCTCCGGTATCCCCTCAATAGCTTTGATCTGTTCTGGGTTGACCTCGATCCCTCGCTGCGACACCAGAAAACCCAAGAACTTTCCCGAGGCTAAGCCAAACGCACATTTCTCGGGGTTTAGCTTCATTTCGTACCACTTAGTATGTCGAAAGCTTCCTGCAAATGATCTATGTGATCCTCTGCCTTTTTGGACTTGACCAACATTTCGTCTATATATACTTCCATGGTCTTTCCGAGCTGGTCTTTGAACATCTTTATCACCAATTTTTGATATGTAGCCCCCGCGTTCTTCAGCCTAAACGACATGACCCTATAACAATACGTTCCTTGGTGGGTGATGAACATGGTCTTCTCCTAGTCTTATTCCTCCATGAGGATTTGGTTGTTGCCTGAGTATCACAACCCAAAATTCCCTCCGAGAAAAGTCGTGATGGCACCTAGTATCTAAAACAAGGTAAGCCTAACACATACTAGCTGCTAATGAAATTTAACTAACTTAATTGTAATAAATTAAATAATTTCCATAAATAAAACATATCTAACCAACCTCAATTACAAAATCCCAAAATCGATAGTACAAGTCACAAGCCTCTAAGAGTAACTATATACATCATTGTTCCGAAATTATCGGAGATAATGGAAATAAAATACCACAGAAGGTGACTTCGGCGCCTGCGAACGTTGAACAGGCACACCTTGAAGTCTTTAGCGGCGCAGACATAGGTTTCCAACCAATTCGATCATAAGTACCTGGACGTGTACAAAAGTGTGCAGATGCGTAGCATGAGTACACCACAGCGGTACCTAGTAAGTATCAAGCCTAACCTCGGTAGAGTAGTGACAGGGCCAGGTCAAGATGCCTACAAGACATGAAAATCGGTGCAGGATATTACATAATACTAACAAGGAAGGAATATCAATATAAGGCCAACAACAGTAAGATTTCAGATCACCATCAACAATGAAAATAAGGTGTAACGACCCGATCGGTCGTTTAGATCTCTAGTGCATCGTGCGGTGATTTGAGGCCTTAAGTAGCTTCACTTCAGGTTTTATGACTTGTACGTGTGGTTGGAATTGAATTTTGAGAAGTTCAGGACTGATTTGGAAAGCAAATTCTAATTTCGGAAGCTTTAAGTTGGAAGAATTAACTAAGGTTTGACTTTTGAGTAAACACCTCGAAATCAGGAATGAAGGTTCCAATAGGTTCGTATGATGATTTCAGACTTGGGCGTATGTTCAAGTTGAGTATCGGATCACCCGGGAGCATTTCGGCGTTTATTATGGAAAATTAACATTTTTGAAAGTTTAAGAGTCTCATAAGTTTGGTTTCAAGTGGATTTTGATGTTATTAATGTCCCTTTGGGGTTCCAAGCCTTGGAATATCTTCGTTATGTCATTTATGACTCGTGTGTGAAATTTGAAGTCATTCTGGATTAGTATGATACGTTTCGACACAAGATATAGAATTTTGAAATTTGAAAATTTATAAGTTTGATTCGAGACGCAATTCATGATTTTGATGTTCTTTTTGACGTGGTTTAAGGCTTCGACTAAGTTCGTATTATATTTTGGGATGTGTTATTATATTTGGTTAAGGTCCCGAGGGACTCGGGTGGATTCTGGATGGTTATCAGATCGAAATTTGAAATGAGGCAAAGCTGAAACGAGGCAGTAAAAGCGGCTCGGAGTGAGCTGGGCGGAGGTCGCAGGTGCGAAGAAATTCCCGCACCTATGTGATCGCAGATGTGACCAATGGAGCGCAAAAGCGGATTTGCTGGGGAAGTCTAGGACCGTAGATGCGGTTGAGTTCCGCAGAAGCAAAATAGCACCTGCGCATGAGGAGCCGCATAAGCGAGAGCGCAGAAGCGCTGGAGGAGCCGCAGATGCGGTACGCGACCTGGCCTATGTTCTCGCGAGTGCTGAGGATCGTAGATGCGAAAGGTCGTCTGGGTAGAGGTATTCTTTTAAAAGCGGAATTTGGCCCATTTTCACTTGGTTGGGGCGATCTTGGAGAGTTTCAAGGGGATATTTTCATCAAGAAACACAAGGTAAGTAATTCCAACATATTACAAGTTAAATACATGGTTTATATATGGACTTAAACATGGAAATTAGTAGAAATTTGAGATTTTGGTAGAAAACCTAAAATTTGGTATTTTGGATTTTGACCAAGAAATTAGACATGGAATTGAGAACAAATTATATATTTGAGTTTGTGGTGTTATGGATAAGGTTTATCTTCAAAAGGTCCCCGAATCCGGGCACGCAGGCACGAGGGTTAACTTTATTGACTTTTAGAGCGGAGTTGAGAATTGTTATGAATTGATTAATTATGGGTAATAGAGTATATATTTATGGATTTGCACATTGTTTGACTAGTTTCAGAGCTACGAGCATCGGGCCGTTCGCCTCGGCAGTGTAATGCCGTTTGACCCTCGGCAGTGCACACATTATGATGGGATTGGGCCATTCGCCTCGGCAAGATTATGTGTCACACTCTCATGGGAGCGGGCCGTTCGCCTTGGCAATAAAAATAGATGTATCTATGGTTCGTATATTATGATGGATCGGGCCGTACGCCTCGACATTTCTATAAAATACTCTTATGAAATCATCTGTAATAATTGGCAAGAAGCCAGTATATTTGTGAGTTTCCCTGATTTGAACTGTGATGACCTATCTGGTGAGGTCCGATTGAGGAGGAAACTACTAGCTGAGAGCTTAAGTTATTGCTGAGAGGAGAACTGTACCACGTATTTACACTTGTTATTTCATTTATTTACTCTGACTCACATCTATTTACTTTTATTGTATCTGTCTTATTAGACCGCTAGTAAGTGTCGATGTCGATCCCTTGTCACTACTTCTCTGGGGTTAGGCTAGATACTTACTGGGTACGCGTTGATTTATGTACTTATACTACACTTGTTGCACTTATTGTGAAGGTACATGTATGTTTGGTGGCCTTTTGGGTGCAAAGGCACGACTATTGCAAGGACTTCACCGTGAGCTGCATTCCATGTTACGATCCGCAACCTGCAGAGTCTCCACCAGAGTTATTTATATTCTCCTATCTAATTTGTATCCCAGATAGGTATTGCATTTTATTATATTTCCTAGTTGATGCTCATGCATTTGTGACACCGAATTTTGGGGGTTCCTATAGGTTGTTCATTATTGTAGTTCATATAAATATTATCATTCACCATGTAAATTCTATTCCATGCTATTTAATTAATAAAAAATAATGATTTCAAATTACTAAAATGAGTAAGTAGGTTGATAGATCACCGTTGGCTTGCCTGACGGTGGAGTTAGGTGCCATCATGACCTTTAGCTGATTCTGGATCGTGGCAGCTTGGTATCAGAGCTTTAGGTTCACTTAGGTCTCACGAGTCATGAGCAAGTCTAGTTGAGTCTTGCAGATCGATACAGAGACGTCTATACTTATCTTCGAAAGGCTACAGGGGTTTAGGAGCACTTCCCTTCTTGATTTCCTCATCGTGCGGTTTGATCCCATTGAGGCTTGTGCCTTTATTTCCTTCCTACTCAATCTTATGCGACGTAAAGCGCTAGTTGTTAATTGGACGTCTAGGAGTTGTATTGGCACAACATACGTGGTGCAGAATGTTTTTCCCTGCGTGTTCGGGCAGGCTATTATCGTCGCCTTGCGAAAGAGTGTTATGTCGTTTCAGTTCAGTATCTGTACTTCCTATGTTTTTGAGCTATGCAAGGATTGTTATGATGTTCATGCGTTGTTATCGCACAGTGTTGGTGTAATGGTAGGATGCTTGTCTATGTGCCGAGGCAGTGAATGACTTGAAAGGGGGATTTTTTTTCAGTGCATGATTTAGAGGTTCGACATTTAATTCCAGCAAAGGAAGGGCAATAGACTATGGACATTCAGGCTTTGGTTGATGAAGTAACGAGACTTGATATTTTTGAGCGTGGTAGAATTCTCATTTGTGATGTGGTATCGTCGTCCTTGTTGGAACGCATTAAGGATTCGCGAGTGTTATGGTCTTCTTTGATTTTTTCCTTTGGGCAGGGTGTTATGAAATGGTGCCTAAGACGCGGTTGTCAGAGATAGCAGTGTGTATTTGTTCCGAACCGAATTGGTGATTCTAATGTTGATGGCTTGAGAAGGATGATCTTCTAGGAGGTTTAGAGTTGGTAGCAATTCATTAGTTCAGGTGCTGCAGATATGGATTTGGGATGAGGTAGCAGTTGGGCAGCAAAGTATAAGGGAGGACATGGCGGGAAGTGTCTCGTGGTAGTTGAATTTCTTGTAGGTCAAGTACGAACAACACAGGCCGAGGAGTTACTTAAAGGAGATGGTTTAACCGAAGTAAGAGTGGCAGATTAGCAAGTGGATTCTGTGGTTGGCTAGCCGCGTGCCTTGAGAAAGTGTAGAACTGTTTGAGAATCGTGATGGAAGGTGATTTGGTCTATGGGTTTTATTTGGAATGATGGTTACTGTACGGAGAAAGATTGAATATGGCATAAAGGAGTTTGCTCGAAATGAAGAGGGGTGTGGAGATTTGATTATCGTTTCAGATGCAATATGACTTGAGTTTGGAAGGTATTGTTGAACTTTCAGTTGATTTCAATGGGGAACGAACAGACTTACACAGCTGATGGGCGAGCATGGGCGCAGGAGAATTTACTGATTACGTGGTAGTTGTACCCAGTGCAGCATCGTTGGAAGATGTTGGTAAGGAATTCCACAGGTGGGTTATCTCCTGTGAGCAGGTTAGCGGTTGTATGATGTTGATAAAGCTTCTGCGAAGAATACTTTGCTACCCGGTAAGAGGTCAAATATGTGATCGTGACTGATGATTCAGAATGTCACGAGCTTGGATGAGCAGGGAAGAATTCAAATGTTTAGAGTAAGCTAGTCTTATCTTTGCATCGGTTGAGAATGGTGTTTTTCTGGAAAGAGGCATTGTGTATTGATTTGCGAATTCTTGATTTGCTCTACAGAATTAGAACGATTAGTGGTATAGATGTGTAGACTCTGCTACCTGGTGCGAAGGGTCGTGGGAGAGTATCCCATGGGGAAATCTATGTAAGTGTGACATGTTAGTCACTTGATTGTCAAAGATTGAAACCAAGCATGGAGATTATGGTACTATCGTTAATGTGAGAGTTTATGCCTGGAAGGCGCTCTATTCCTTTGGTTGTGAACTGTGGGAGTTGTTTCAGATTGAGATGACTTGATTATTTGCACATGTGTTGATGTCCCATGTAGCTTGTGGTGTTATATGAGCAGGATGGCTCTCGAGATGCGGGTAATTTATCGAGCCTTAGTTGTGCTTGGGTTTTGTAGCGTATGGCGCTATCCGTCTCCCAAGGGTGGTATTTTCGCATTTGGCGTGCTTGTGGTCGATATTCGTTATTTCGTAGGTATACGCATTATGGATTAATGGGAATTTCCTTATTTATTGTTCTGTATGGATCGGGTGGCACACCGCCACGGGTACATTGTTTGGATCGGATTGCACGCCGTAACGGTATCATGTTTGTATCGGGTTGCATGCTGCAAAAGTATCATGTGTGGATCGGGTTGCACCCTGCAATAGTGAGATGTTGAGTACGGTTCCCTATATATATTTTTGTGTACTTCATTTCTCATTCTCTGAGAAGGGTTCATAGCGTCTGTTCGACCGTCTTATTCGTTACGCGGGCTGAATAGTTCCTTTCCAGAGTTTGTTCTTCCTTATGTATCACATTCGAGTTTGTAGGTTATTGGCGCATTGTGGGCGTCATATAAGATTTTTGGCAGTGTTTGAGATGGCTTATTGGCCGAGCAACTTGTACTGGTGAGACGAGGTTATTAGACTTGGGATCAGTGCAATCAGATTTATATAAGGTACATTAAAGAGAAAAAATATCGTTATTCAGTCAGAATGAGGTAATGGTCCTGTCAGGAGGAGAGACTCCGTGATTTGTTGATTTGGCAGGCAGTTATTAGCTTCTACACATCTCTTCTATCATGACAGTATTGCGAGAGTTGGAACCGGGCTTATATGTGTTATGAGGCATGCTTCAGGTGCCGAGTCAGTGAAATTGCAGCTGTTATGCTTAGAGGAGGTTGCCCTGGGCAAATGAGTTATGCGGTGCATTTTCTGTTGTCAGCATGGGTGCATGATTATGTTTGAATTCAGCATGTGGAGATTTATACTGTGTTCGTATGCTAGAATCAGGTCTTATAAAGAAATTCGGAAGTTGGAATTTGGTTCTAAGGCTTATTGACTAAATAAAAAGGAGGACCTTCAGTCCGGCTCGAGCTAATGTTCCCAACTGGGTTGTGGTGGCACGGGCAGGTGCACAAGGTGTTGTATAGTGATTTTGGACAACTACGGAGCAGTTCTTAGCACGTTCGAGGACGAACGTATGTTTAAGTGGTGGAGAATATAACGACCCGACCGGTCGTTTTGAGCTCTAGCGCGTTGTTCGGCTGTTTGAGGCCTAGAGTAGCTTTACTTAAGGTATTATGACTTGTACGTGTGGTCGGAATTGATTTTCGGGATTGATTAGGAAATAAAATTCTAATTTCGGATGCTTTAAGTTGGAAGAATTGACTAAGGTTTGAATTTTGAGTAAACGACCTCGGAATCGGGATTTGAAAGTTCCAATAGGTTCGTATGATGATTTCGGACTTGGGCGTATGTTCGGGTTGAGTATCAGATCACCCGGGAGCATTTCAGTGTTTATTATGGAAAGTTAACAATTTTGAAAGTTTAAGAATCTCATAAGTTTGGTTTGAAGTGGATTTTGACGTTATCGATGTCCGTTTGGGGTTTCGAGCCTTGGAATAGTTTCATTATGTCATTTATGACTCGTGTGTGAAATTTAAAGTCATTCCGGATTGATTTGATACGTTTCAACACAAGATATATAATTTTAAAATTTGAAAATTTATAAGTTTGATTTGAGGCGCGACATGATTTTTATGTTTTTTTGATGTGGTTTATGGCTTCGACTAAGTTCGTATTGTATTTTGGGATGTGTTAGATATTTGGTTAATGTCCCGAGGGCCTCAGGTGGTCCAGATGGTCAGATCGAAATTAGAAAATGAGGTAAAGCTGAAGAATTCTGGTTGCTAGTGCAATCGCTTTGGCGGAAGCTTCACCGCGAAGGCGACCTCGCAGAAGTGAGGCAGTGAGCCGCAGAAGCGGCTGAGAGTGAGCTGGGCGAAGGTCACAGGTGCGAAGAAATTCCTGCACCTGCGTGATCGTAGATGCGACCAATAGAGCGCAGAAGCGGATTTGCTGGGGAAGTCGCAAACAGCAGATGCGGTCGAGTTCTGCAGAAGCGGAACCGCACCTGCGCATAAGGAGCCGCAGAAGCGAGAGTGTAGAAGTGCTGGAGGAGCCACAGATACGGTAGGCGACCTGGCCTGAATTCTCGCAGGTGCTGGGGACCGCAGATGCGAAAGGTCGTCTGGGCAAAGGTGTTCTTTTAAAAGCGGGATTTGGCCCATTTTCTCTCATTTTCACTTAGCTGGGGCGATTTTGGAGAGCTTCAATGGGAGATTTTCATCAAGCAACACAAGGTAAGTGATTCCCACCTATTACAAGTTAAATACATGGTTTATATATGTACTTAGACATGAAATTAGTAGAAATTTAGAATTTTGGTAGAAAACCTAGAATTTGGTATTTTTGAATTTTGACTATGAAATTGGACATGGAATTGAAACTAAATTACATATTTGAGTTCGTGGTGTTATGGGTAAGGTTTATCTTCAAAAAGTTTGGGAATCCGGGCACGTGGGCCCGAGCGTTAACTTTATTGACTTTTAGAGCGGAGTTTGGGATTGATATGAATTGATTAATTATGGGTAATAGAGTATATATTTAAGGATTTGCACATTATTTGACTAGTTTCGGAGCGACGGGCATCGGTTTGAGGTGTTAGAGTGGCGTTGGAGCCAATTATGGAACTTCGAAGCGAGGTAAGTGTCCTATCTAACTCTGTGAGGGGGAAACTACCCCTAGGTGATGTATTTGTTATGTGCTACTTGTTGCGGGGGCTATGTACGCACAAGGTGATGAGAGTCCGTATGTAGCCAGATTCATATTATGTCCGCCTAGACTTAGGTTCCGGCCATGCTATAACTGTTTTATTTGAGTTGTCTCTTGCCTATTAAATTCATTTATTTTACATTGCAACTTGAGGCTAGACTTGTGTAGAGTGATAGACTTGCTATTGTAGAGATTCGACGGGCTTCATGACTAGCCTTAAAATAATTATACTCCTCTTACGAAATTCTCCTGCGTTATGCGTTCTCATCCAGAGGTTTCCCTTAAAATCTATAACTCACTCACCTATTCATGAGTGGGGTCAAGGACCCCTCAAAGCATTCTTATTCTAATGGGATCGGGACGTTCGCTTCGGTAGTATAATGCCGTTCGACCCTCGGCAGTGCGCACATTTTGATGGGATGGGGCCGTCCGCCTCGACAGGATTATGTATCACACTCTCATGGGAGCGGGTCGTTCTCCTTGGCCCAGAGTTCGTGTTTCCTTATGTATCACATTCGAGTTTGTAGCTTGTTGGTGTATTGATGGCGTCATATGAGATTTTTGGCAATGGTTGAGATGGCTTACTGCCTGAGCAGCTTGTACTGGGTGGGATGAGGTTATTGGACCTAGGATCAGTGCGATCGGAGTTATAGAGGGTATATTAAAGAGCAAATATCATTATTCGGTTCAGAATGAGGTAATAGTTCATCTCAGGAGGAGAGATTACATGATTTATTGATTTGGTTAGGTGGTTATGAGTTTCTACACATCTCTTCCGTCGTGGCAGTATCGCGAGAGTTAGAACAGGGTTTATATGTGTTATGAGGTATACTAGGGGCTTCGGGTCAGTGAAATTTCAGCTGTTGTGCTTGAAGGAGGTTGCCTTAGGCAAATGAGTTATGTGGCGCGTTGTGTGATGTCAGCAAGGGGGTGCATGATCATGTTTTGGTACCATGTGTAGTAACTGATACGGTGTTTGCATGTTAGAAATAGGTCTTCTAGAGAAATTCGGAGATTAGAATTTGGTTCTAAGGCTTATTGACTAAATACAAAAGGGAAGATCTTCAGTCTGGCTCGAGCTACTATACTCAACTGGGTTGTGGTGGAATGGGTAGGTGCACAAGGTGTTGAACAATGATTTTAGGGCAACTCTAGAGCAGTTCTTAGCACGTTCGAGGACGAACGTATGTTTAAGTGAGGGAGAATATAACAACCCGACCAGTCGTTTTGAGCTATAGCGCGCTGTCCGGCGGTTTGAGGTCTTGAGTAGCTTCACTTCAGGTATAATGTCTTATACGTGTGATCGGAATTGAATTTCAGGAAGTTCGGAGTTGATTTGGAAAGAAAATTCTAATTTCGGAATCTTTAAGTTGGAAAAATTAACTAAGGTTTGACTTTTGAGTAAACGACTTCGTAATAGGGATTTGAAGGTCCAATAGGTTTGTATGGTGATTTTTGGACTTGGGCATATGTTCGGGTTGAGTATCGGGTGGTCCAAAAGCATTTCGGCGCTTATTATGGATGGTTGGCGTTTTGAAGGTTTAAGAATTTCATAAGTTTTGTTTGAAGTCGATTTTGATGTTATCGATGTCTGTTTAAGGTTCCGAGCCTTGGAATAGGTTCGTATTATGATTTGTGACTTGTGTGTAAAAATTTGAAGTCATTCTAGACTGATTTGGTACGTTTCGGCACAAGATATAGAATTTAGAAATTTGAAAATTTATAAGTTGATTCGAGGCGCGATTCGTAATTTCAACGTTTTTTGGCGTGATTTGAGGCCTCGACTAAGTTGGTATTGCATTTTTGGATGTGTTGGTATATTTGGTTAAGGTCCCGAGGACCTCGGGTGGATACCGGATGGTTAACGGATCGATATTTGGACTAAGGAAATGCTGAAATTTTTCTGGTTGCTGGTGCGATCGCTTCCGAGGAAGCTAGGTCGCAGAAGTGACATCGCAGAAGCGAGGAAGGCTGGCTGGGGAAGGCTTCGCAGAAGCGAAAAATGGAATGCTTCTGCGGCCTCGCAGAAGCGACAGAGTGGTCGCATAAGCGAGCTGGAGCGCAGAGGCGACTATGGCTTCGCACCTGCGGTTGCGCAGAAGCGAGAAGGAGTCCGCTGGTATGACGGGACTGCTGACCAATGGACTTCGCAAATGCGCATTTGTGGTGGCAGAAGCGACTTCGCAGATGCGAAGATTCTGTCCGCAAAAGCGAAACTGGACAGAACATAAGGGATCGAACTTGGTCATTTCGTCATTTTCATTTGGGATTTTGGAACTGTACCATGTATTTCTTTTATTTACTCTGACTCACATCTATTTACTTCTACTGTATCTGTCTTATTGGACCGCTAGTAAGTGTCGATGTCGACCCCTTATCACTATTTCTCTAGGGTTAGGCTAGATACTTACTGGGTACATGGTTATTTACGTACTCATGCTACACTTATTGCACTTATTGTGTAGGTATATATATGTCTAGTGGCCTTTTGGGCGCAAAGGTGCGGCTGTTGCAGGGACATCATCGTGAGCTGCATTCCATGTTACGATCCGCAGCCTGCAGAGTCTCCATTAGAGTTATTTATATTCTCATATCTAATTTGTATTCCAGACAGATGTTGCATTTTAGATGCTCATGCACTTGTGTCACTAGGTTTTGGGGGTTCCTGCAGGTTGTTCATTATTGTAGTTCGTGTAAATGTTATCATTCACCCTGTAAATTCTATTCCAGGCTATTTCATTAATGAAAAATTATGATTTCAATAAAATAAGTAAGTAAGTTGATAGATTACCGTTGGCTTGCCTGACAGCGGAGTTAGGCGCCATCCCGACCTTTAGCGGACTCTGGGTCGTGACAAAAGGGGAGCACGAATGCCAACGAGAACATCCAAGTAATTAAGCAACAACATAGTCGAGGTACAGATGAAATATGAATGTATTCAAGTAAGGGAAATCGATGACAACTCAGTCAATCAAATCATTTCAAATGCAATATCACATCTTGTAATCTCTGATTATAAGTAACAACTTCCAAATCTTACACACATGGCACCTTGTGCACATATTTTCCAAATCACTTTCGCACGGCAAAATCCATGTGCTACCATGTATCTTGTACCCATATCAAATACTACTTTTAAATATTCAGGAGATTTAATCTCATACATTGAAGTATAAGAACAACCTAGTATAAAGTAGGAAATCAATTGAGAAGATGAGTTTATTTTAGAAATCATCTGGGTGAAGGAAATAACATTTTCAATTAAAATAAAGCACCGGATAGCCACTAAATTAAATTTAGAGTTTGTTAAATAAAAACATAACAATGATCCATAAGTAAAATAAATTTATCAGATAGGGTGAGGAGTTTAATTTGAGAAATCAATTAAAGTGAAATGCGACTACTGTTAAGAATAGTAAAGTACGTTAAAATTCTTTTACTTAAAATCCAATATGTTACCAACAACTCAATCCCCGAAATCAGTAAATCCAAATATATTCGTCCACAGAATATCATATGATAAGTAATAAAAGCTAATACAATACAATAATGTATTCAACACACAATCCGTGCGGCGCATAACCCGATCCAAAATATAAACTATAAACAAATCTGTTGCGGCGTGCAATCCGAACCCTCCATATAATCATCTGTCAATATTATAATTCATCCTTATTCCGCCATTTCGTCATTTTTATTACTGTTGCTGCATGCAACCAGATCCCACACATATTATCATTTTTCAATAATGTTGCGGCATGCAACCCGCTCCCACACATATTATTATTTTCAATACTATTGCGGCGTGCAACCCGCTCCCACACATATTATCATTTTTAATATTGTTGAGGCGCGCAACCCGCTTCCACAAGCAACATAAATTAAGCAAACAATTTACAACCAACTACGGCGTACCACAAAATGAAAGGAATAACAAGGCTACACAAAGAAGTCACAACTGATGAAAAGGTTACACGATAACTCACGAAATCAATAGC
The DNA here is from genome assembly GCA_002018475.1 of Nicotiana obtusifolia. NCBI lineage: Eukaryota > Viridiplantae > Streptophyta > Magnoliopsida > Solanales > Solanaceae > Nicotiana > Nicotiana obtusifolia. The sequence goes on from MCJB01038171.1 coordinate 27,186, forward strand.
AAGGAATGACAATCCATAAATCAAGACACAATTTTTGAAAATCAATTAGCAGTTAAGGCATGTAGCAGATAACGTATGAATTCAACAAATAATTACAATCAACAAGTAGCATATAAGGATGAACTTCACCATGAAAGATGGAACATGTACTAATACTTCAAGTAAAGCACGTAAGAGCAATCCTAACAACAAAAGATACAACTCGAAACGATAACTACAATTAATTGTATGAAAGAATCCTAATGGTCTAACCCAGTCAAATACCACATATAATTAAGTGTACACACTCGTAACTTTGTATACACGCCTTCCACATAATTTAAACAATACCATCAGTCCAAAGCCTAAGGGGTAGTTTCCCCCACACAAAGTTAGGCAAGATACTTACCTTTACGAAGTTAGGCCGATACTCTAAAATAGCCTTCTCGTGTGAATCAGCCTCCGGACGGCTCAAATTTAACCAAAATAATTTCATAAAATAATTAAAATTCATAGCAAATAATTCTAGGTAATAAAACATCAGACTTTATATTTTATATTAAAAGTCAACCCGAAAGTCAACCCGGGATCCACATCTCGGAACTTGACAAAATATTTTGAAATCTGAGCACCCATTCCAATACGAGTCCAACCATACCAAAACTATCAAATTCCGATATCGAATCGCCCTTCAAATCTTCATTTTACATTTTTGAATGATTTTCCTAATTTCCATTTTCTTCCATCTGATTCAAAAATTTAATGACATAAATACGTATGAAATCATGAAATACAATCACTTTCGGTTAAGGAACTCTTACCAAAATCAAATTCGTGAAGAATCCCTCCAGAATCGCCCGAAATTGAGGTCCAAAACTCCAAAAATGGGTAAAAATGGCAAACCCCCGAATATATGATTCTGTCCAGATTTGATCGCATATGCGGTCATCTTGTCGCATATGCGACCTCCGCTTTTGCAATACCAATAGCACTTCTGCGTAAACAGCTTGGCTCAGCTACCCTCGCACCTACGAAAATATTTTGCTTCTGCGACGTCGCAGGCACGAGGCCATTTCCCTCTTCTGCGAGACCTTCCGCTCCTGCGTCTCCATTCATCGCACCTGCGTTGTCGTAGGTGCGCACAATTGCTCACTTCTGTGAGCTTCTTCCTTCCAGTCCCCCTTCGCTTCTGCGACCAGTGTGCCACATCTGCGGGCTCGCATCTGTGACCAGCCCTCTGCAGATGCAGATGCACCAGAACAGGCCTGCCCAGCCTTAGCCAAAAATGATCCCATCATTTCGAACCTCATCCGAAATTCACCCGAGCCACTCAGGACCCCGTCCGAGTATACCAACAAGTCCTGTAACATAACACAGACCTACTCGAGGCCTCAAAGCACATCAAACAACGTCGAAATTACAAATTGAACTTCCAATCGAACTTATGCATTTTTAAATCTTCCAACTTCTATAATTTGCGCCCAAACATATCAAATCAATTCGGAATGACTTCAAATTTTGCGCACAAGTCATAATTGACATAGTAGAGCTATTAAAATATCCGAAATTAAAATTCGAGCCCGATATCATCAAAGTCAACTCTTGGTCAAACTTATGAGTATTTTCAAAACTTCAACTTTTTGATTTTCACCAAAATGCTCCAAATTAACCTACGGACATCCAATTCCAAATTAGGACGCACGCCTAAGTCCGAAATCACCATACGAAGCTATTGGAATCATCGAAATACCATTCCAGAGTCGTCTATAAAAAAGTCATATCTTCGGTAAACATTTTTCACTTAAGCTTCCAAAACAAGAATTGTTCTTCAAAATTGATCCCAAATTGTCTGAACATGAACTCGATCACATGCACAAGTTATAATACATTATGCGAAGCTACTCGAGGTCTTAAGCCACTAAACGGGATGCTAATTCATAAAATGACCGGTTAGGTCGTTACATTCTCCCCGACTTAAACATACATTCGTCCTCAAATGTGCCAGGAGTTGTTCTAAAGCCGTTGAATCACTGCATAACATTACCTTGCATATACCCAAGGGTGATCCCACGTCACCATAACTCATGCAAGCTGACCGCACGACTTAACATAAGATCATTATCTTGACCTTAGCCCATAAACCTTGGAAACAAATTTCCAACGTTCAAAATTCCTTACAACACTCGAACTTCGCATGCACACACTGTATAAGCCAGTACGAGCTGAATCGAGCCACAACCCCAACCTAGGGTACAATCACATGATATTCCACACAACTCCGATGCCCGCGGCAATAACTTCTGACCGCCATAGCTGCCCAATAACAATCTGGATACCGGTAATACACTTCTTATCGAATAAAACTTTGTTCCGGACCTCCTCAACGTTGTCCATAATAAAGAAACATGCAGAAACTCATAACCACCTCATGAAATCAACAAGCTAAGAATCTCTCTCGTCCGTTAAGGGCCATTACCCAATTCTAAGCGTAGATAGCGTCATCCCTCCAAACACTCCTCATTCGATACGATAATGTGACTCATATAGGTAGCAAAATAAAAGGAAATCAAGACACGAGTACTATCTAGAAAATATAACAGATACAACAACAAAAGTACAGTTTTCTTAACTCATCCCACAGAGGGAAAACAAAACACCAAATAAACACAAGGAAGGGTATTCTACATAACATACATCACGGCATGCAGCCCGTTCCCAAATATATCATTTCACATACGAATACCCGTCGAGCCAAAGTGCTCGGTTTCACTGATCACATGAATGCCGATATCAAGTACGATAGAGTGCGCAATTATAATTGTGGGAAAAATAATTATAAGTAATACAACATGGAGGTAAGCAAGCACATCTAAGGTGAAATGAGCAAATCAACATTACGAGGGTCATCTTGCCCATATCGTAACAAGGCCTGAACTGAATTACAACACGCGTGAAATAATCATACAACCTCACATCCTATCACAGCATAAAAGAGGAGCACATAACATAGACCAGGGCACAATTAAATTTGCCCTGTAACATAACCATGACATCAACTCCACAAGAGTACCCGAATCTGATCCGGTATGCAATACACATTCTCTCTGGGCTTTCAAATAGCCTCCAAACCAACTTCGATTATTCCCAAACAGGTAAATATCCTTCCAATAGTCCATAGCAATCTATACATAATGTATGCCGTCAGTTATCCTACCCTCAACATTCTTCACAATCCGCAATTAAGATGTAGTCTGCCTACGAGGACATCCAACTCCGAAACCTCATGAACACTATATAGTCCGCCCGCACCTAACTAAGCCATCAAGACCGAATCTCCCCAACTCAACTGAATCATGAAAATCGTTTGACCCAAGAGTACTATATTGCTTTGCTGGCCCAAGTCCACCGAGCTGGTCCATTCCCTCGGATACTCCTCAATTTTTCCTCTGGGTAACACTTCTCCCTGTCGATACATTACAATCTCGAAGCCAAAGTTCAATACAGAAAATCCTAGCACGAACCACGTAGCCCAGAAGCTCTCAAACCACTGTCTTTCATCTAAAGCACCACATAGTGCCACAACCGAGATGCCCATGCTGAGTAGACCTCCTTTGAATCTGAAGTTATTTCTTTGACCTCTCTGATACTGAAATGTAGGATTATTAAGGACATAGAAATACCGCAAGTCCAAGCTTTACCCCATGCAAATCTCAAATATTAAACATATACAATTTTTGGGGAACCTTTGAATACCACATATATACATCTCAGGTCAAAACTGATATAACACATGACCCTGCAATCTGATCGTCGATAGTGGACTCCCCCACTTGGCGTGAAGCCATAAGACACAACATCCGATGATCCATAATGCTAGCCTTCACAGCTCATACAACACCAATCATAAGACACCTCAAATCATCTACTAACCGCATATTCATCCTAATGACAGTCAAACTCGTTTCTTCCAGTGCCTAGAATGTTATTATGCACTTTCTACTAAGTAGAAACCTCGTACAAACCACATAGTCGTTATTACCATCAATTATCCTCACATCAATATACACCTCGTGAACCTGCCACAATCGCGACGATTAAGCAACCAATTAAACCTTCTCGAGCTTATACTTATCAACCAGATGCCAGAACCTGCTGCACCCCCATGTGAACAACATAATGATCTCTCAATACCTCCGCATCCTTAGTCTGGACGACACATTAAAACAATGTTTGAGCATCCCTGGCTCCCTCGTAGCCCATCTGTAGAATCGTGAACCGTCGGCACACAACTAATACCGAGTGCGCAATATCATACACGAGTGGATGCAAAGGAATATGATATATATGTTTCAAGCTGAATCAATGTCGCACGATTAGGAATGAAAGAAGTGGAATTTCCTAATAGTTTCTATAGCCTATCGAAGATAAGTACAGACGTCTCCTTACCGACCCGCAAGACTCTACTAAACCTGCTTATGACTCGTTGCACCTATGAACCTAGAGCTCTAATACCAATTGTCATGACCCAAAAATTCCTCCGAGAAAGTCGTGATGGCACCTAGTATATAAAACTAGGTAAGCCTAATACATACTGGTCACTAATGGAATTTAACTAACTTAATTGTAACAAATTAAATAATTTACTTAAAAAAACATAGCTAACCAACCTCAATTACAAAATCCCAAAATCGGTAGTACAACTCACAAGCCTTTCTAAGAGTAACTATATATAAGGAGTACATCATTATTCCGGAATAATAGGAGACAATGGAAATAAAATACAACAGAAGGTGAGTTTGGGGCCTACGGATGTAGAACAAGTATAACTTGAAGTCTCCAGCAGCACAGACATAGGTCTCCAACCAACTCGATCATAAGTACATGGATTGCACAAAAATGTGCAAAAGCGTAGCATGAGTACACCACAGCGGTACCCAGTAAGTATCAAGCCTAACCTCGGTAGAGTGGTGACTGGGCCAGGTCAAGATGCCTACCAGACATGAAAACCGGTGCAGGATATGGCATAAAACTAACAATAAAGGAATATCAATATAAGGCCAACAATAAGATTTCAAATTACCATCAGTAGTGAAAATAAGGGGAGCACGAATGGCAACGAGAACATCCAAGTAATTAAGCAACAACATAGTCGGGTACAGATGAAATATAAATGTATTCAAGTAAGGAAAACCGATGTCAACTCAGTCAATCAAATCATTTCAAATGCACTAATTTCAATTAGAATTTCCCTGAGTATCACATCTTGTAATCTCAGATTATAAGTCACAACTTCCAAATCTTACACACATGGCACCTTGTGCCCATATTTTTCAAATCACTTTCGCTCGACATGTACCATGTATCTTGTACTCGTATAAAATACTACTTTTAAATATTCATGAGATTTAATCTCATACATTAAAGTATAATAACAACCTAGTATAAAGTAGGAAATCAATTGAGAAGATGAGTTTATTTTAGAAATCATCTGGGTGGAGGAAATAACATTTTCAATTAAAATAAAGCACCGGATAGCCACTGAATTAAATTTAGAGTTTGTTAAATAAAAATTTAACAATGATCCATAAGTAAGATAAAATCATCAGATAGGGTGAGGAGTTTAATTTGAGAAATCAATTAAAGTGAAATGCGACTACTGTTAGGAATAGTAAAGTACGTTAAAAAATCTTTTACTTAAAAACCACTATGTTACCAACAACTCAATCCTCGAAATCAATAAATCCAAAAATATTCGTCCTTAGAATCTCATATGGTAAGTAATGAAAGCTAACACAATACAACAGTGTATACAACACACACAATCCACTGTGGCGCGCTACCTGGTCCAAAATATAAACTTTAAACAAATCCGTTGCGGCGGGCAACCTGACCCCTCCATATAATCATATGTAAATATTATAATCCATCCTTATTCCGCCATTTCATCATTTTCATTGTTGTTGTGGCGTGCAACCCGATCCCACACATATTAACATTTTTAATATTGTTGCGGCTTGCAACCCGCTCCCACACATATTATCATTTTCAATACTGTTGTGGCGTGTAACCCGCTCCCACACATATTATTATTTCCAAATATTGTTGTGGCGTGAAACCCGCTCCCACAAGCAACATAAACTAAGCAAACAATTTACAACCAACTACGGCGTACCACAAAATGAAAAGGAATAACAAGGCTACACAAAGAAGACACTACTGATGAAAAATTTACACGATAACTCACGAAATCAATAGCAAGGAATGACAATCCATAAATCAAGTCACAATTTCTGAAAATCAATTAACGGTTAAGGCATGTAGCAGATAACGTATTAATTCAACAAATAATTACAATCAACAAATATCATATAAGGATGAACTTCACCACGAAAGATGGAACATATACTAACAACTTCAAGTAAAGCATGTAAGAGCAATCCTAACGACAAAAGATATAACATGAAATGGTAACTACAATTAATTGTATGAAAGAAGCCTAACGGTCTAATCCAGTCAAACACTACATATAAGTCAGTGTACACACTCGTCACCTTATGTACACTCCTTCCACATAATTCAAACAATACCATCAGTCCAAAGCCTAAGGGGTAATTCCCCCCTTGTCCTCCCCCCATAAAGTTAGGCAAGATACTTACCTTTACAAAGTTAGGCCGATACTCTAAAATGTCCTTCTCACGTGAAACGGCCTCCGGACGGCTCAAATCTAATCAAACTAATTTCATAAAATAATTAAAATTCATAGCAAAAAATTTTGGGTTATAAAACGTTGACTTTAAATTTTACATTAAAAGTCAACCCAAAAGTTAACCCGAGGCCCAAATTTCGGAACCCGATAAAATTTCACAAAATCCAAACACACATTCAGATAAGAGTCCAACCATACCAAAACTATCAAATTCCGATATTGAATTGCCCTTCAAATCTTCATTTTACATTTTTGAAAGATTTTCCGAATTTCCATTTTATTCCATCCGATTCACAATTTTAATGACAGAAATACGTATGAAATAGTGAAATACAATCACTTTCGGTGAAGGAAAACTTACCTAAATCATATTCGTGAAGAATCCCTCCAGAATCACCCAAAACTCCAAAAATGAGTTAAAATGGCAAACCCCCGAATATATGATTTTGCCAAGTTTGATCGCGTATACGGTCATCTTGTCGCATATGCGACCTCCGCTTCTGCGATACCAATCGCGCTTCTGCATAAACAACTTGGATCAGCTACCTTCGCACATGAGGAAATATTTCGCTTCTGCGACGTCGCAGGTGCGAGGCCATTTCTTGCTTCTGGGAGACCTTCCGCTCCGGCGTCTCCATTCATCGCACCTGCGATGTCGTAGCTGCGCACAATTGCTCGCTTCTGCGAGATTCTTCCGTCCAGTCCAGCTTTGCTTATGCGACCAGTGTGTCGCATCTGCGGGCTTGCATCTGCGACCAGCCCTCTGCAGATGTGGACACACTAGAACAGGCTTGCTCAGCCTTAGCCAAAAATGATCCCGTCGATCTGAACCTCGTCCGAATATACCAACAAGTCCCGTAACATAACACGGACCTACTCGAGGTCTCAAATCACATCAAACAATATCGAAATTATGAATGTCTCTTCAAAACGAACTTATGAATTTCCAAATCTTTCAACTTCTATAATTTGAGCCGAAACATATCAAATCAACCCGAAATGACTTCAAATTTTTCACACAATTCATAATTGACATAATTGAGCTATTAAAATTTCCGAAATTAAAATTCAAGCCCGATATCATCAAAGTTAACTCTCGGTCAAATATGAATATTTTCAAAACTTCAACTTTTCAGATTTTGCCAAAATGCTCCAAATTAACCTACGGACCTCCAATTCCAAATCCGAACGGACGCCTGAGTCCAAAATCACCATACGAAGCTATTGGAATCATCGAAATACCATTCTAGAGTCGTCTACACAAAAAATCATATCTCCGATCAACTTTTTTCACTTAAGCTTCCAAAACAAGAATTGTTCTACAAAATTGATCCCAAATTGTCCGAAACATGAACTCGACTACACACGCAAGTCATAATACATTATACGAAGCTGATCGAGGTCTTAAGCCGCCAAACAGGATGCTAATTCATAAAATGATCGATCGGGTCGTTACACTTCGTAAGCATCCAAGAAACTCAATAGTTCATGCCCGGTTGTTGCGTCGATAAGTTGGTCGATGTGGGGTAATGGGAATGAATCCTTCGAACATGCTTTGTTCAAGTCTGTGAAATCTACGCACATCCGCCATTTCCCGTTTTTCCTTTTGACCATCATTATGTTGGCGATCCACTTAGGGTACTTCGACTCCATTCTCTAACAGTTTTTTCACCTCCTCGCAGACTGGGTCGTTGATGGCGGGGTCAAATTTGCCTTACTGGGGAGTGAAATGGGTCGACGTTTAATTTATGCGTGGCGATTTCCCTTGGGATGCCCGGGATATCTGCATGGCTGAAGGCAAACAAATCCGCATTACTCATTAAGAATTGACTGAATTTACCTGGTTCCTAGAGTTTGCATCCGATATAGGCCTTTTTGCTACAGTCATTGAGGTCCAATCGAATGGGGTTGAGGTCTTCTATGGTCGAATCTGCAGCCTGGACCATTTCGGGATCCATAATGACATCCTCAGTTCTCCTTGCGTCGACCTCGGCCCTATTGATTGCTATGCCTCTTTTTTCTTGTCTTTTTTCTGTTGGGTTGCCGTGTTGTCTATGGAAATGTGGTAACATTCTCGGGATGTGCGATATTCTCTGCATACGCTGAACATTCCCCATGGTGTTGGGAATCTAATTACTTGGTATAGGCTGGAGGGGATGGCTCTCATGGGATGTATCCATGGTCGCCCCACTATGGCATTGTACACGGTAGCCTAGTCCATGATGTAGAATGTCATCTATAAATTCATGCCGCCGGCCAAGACGGGGAGTGTAATTTCCCTGGACGTCCTCTCAACGTTGGCATCCGACTCATCGAAGATTATACTTTCTTCAAGTCTGTTGTACCGTTCGGGGGTGATAGACTGCTTGAGCTTATGAGTGATGGTGGACTTCACGCTGTTGATAGAGGCCTCATCGCCGCTGCCAATGATCACGTTGATAGTACGAGCTGGTGATGGTATCTTTGGCAGGCCTTGGTGTTCACGTCCTCTGGAGAAGTTATTTCCCCCCTTGTCGCTTAACAGCTCTTTGAGGTGTCCCTGCCACAACATGTTTATGAATTCTTGTCTAAGGGCGATGCAATCTTCTGTTTTGTGCCCACGTTCCTGGTGGAACTCATAGAGGGCGTCAGATTTTCTGGTGTTCGAGTCTGATCTCATCTTTGACGACCACTTCATCTTTGTTCCGAATTTCTCAAGAGCGTAACTATTTCTGTAGGTGACACACAGAAATTGTGAGTAGATAATAAAGGGGCATACCTCTTTCGTTCCGGTGAGTCCTTATCCTTGGCCTGGATGGACCATCTTCATAGGGGGGAGGTGAGGCGGCCGCCCTAACATATGGCTGGTGTCGTTCCCTGTTAGGTCGCAAAACCAGGTGATCCCTCCTGATGTTGTCTCTTCGTTCTTTTCTGGATTTAGTTTGTGCCTAGGTTGGCCTATGAGTTAGTCTGTTGAGGTCGTCTTCGCTGCTCAGACCTTGGCACAATAAGCATTATGGAATTTGTCCCAAGTGATTGGAGGATATTTCATCAATCGACTCAACAGTTTTCTAGTCGTTCTTGAACCATCTCTAGTCAACTCGTTCTGGAAAGTCGCGACCGTCATCCCTTCGGATACGATTGGCAGAATCATTCTTACTCTGTTGAATCAGGCGAGTAAGTCCCTTAGTCCCTCTCCCAAGGACTGCTTGATAGCGAATATGTCTTTTACTCTTGCTTCAGCCTTCTTGGCTCCGGCGTGGGCAGTCACGAACTTATCGCCCATTTCCTCGAAAGTTTCTATAGAACGGGCTGGACGCTGTGAATACCATGTTAATGCCCCTCCCATAATGGTTTTGCCAAACTTCTTCAGCAAATAGAGGACACTTGTTCCTTGGCGAGGTCTGAGTCACAGGTTCCTCAAGATCGGTCGTTTCGTCGTATATCCTGAGGTAGGGCGGCATTTTGAAAGTCTTTGTATGGCATAAGGGCTACGTCATCATTGTACGGCTGCTCTACAAACCTTCCAGTGTCCCTTTTTGGCAACAGCTTAGGAGCGTCCAGTATCTTGTCGACTCGATCTTAGTGTTCTTTCATTTGGTCTCAAAGTGCTTTGTTTTTATTCACCATTTCTTCCATCCTTTTTAGAACAGCAACGAGGGGTGCTGTCACCTGCACTGTCAGTAGTATTGTGAGTTATATCTGTCGTCGTAGGCTTGGTCGGTTGCACTGCTCGTCTGTTTCTTGTACCATGCAAGCTCTTGCGGTTTTTGTAGTTATGCCTGGAGCGGGTTTGTTGAGGATGCTCACTAGCGTGTTAGTCAGCCTTGCTTCGAGGAGTTTTTTCACAGCTAAGGGTGTCCCTTCTTTTGCGGACGTGGAGGCCCCTTTTCCACTGGGTTTTGTTATGCTGCAGTGGGGGGGAGGTGAACTCTCGCGCCTAGGGGAAGCGTTGGGCGTCATGTTCTCGCCTAATGTTTCATAGCTCTCGTTGATAGCGTTCATGGGGTTGCTAGGAAAATCACTTGTTATTTTTGTCCTTTCTCCTTGGTAACCTGCCATGTAGGTTTTTGTACGTACAAAGAAAGAAGATCTCGGGGTTTGTGAGGTTAGCGACTTCGTTAATTGTAGATCTAGAGAAACTAAAAATTTAACTAAGAAATTCCCACAGCTTGCGCCAAATTGTTTGACAAAAAAATATAGATCTTGGTTCAACTAATTAAATTTTTACAAATGAGGATTAATCTTAGTTAATAATAATATCCCAAAGATGAAATTTCCAGTGGTGTAATAAATAATATGTGGATCTCTTCCAAAAGCAATGAAGGTACACAATGGACAATATTTAAGAACCCAAACAGAAATAATGTAGCATTAAATAGTGAGAAATATCAGTAAATGATATTAATGTAAATAAAACGAATGAGTCACCCGAAAAATCATGAAATCAACGGATGTTCTTTCTGACAATGATGAATGATGGACAAGCCTTTAAATATCCGAGTTATCATCGGATCTGGTGGAAAAGTGTGGACAAGAATCTTAGTAAAAATATTATTTTTGTAGGCTTATTATAAGACCAGATTCTCATTTTAAAGTAAAAGTATCATTTTACAAACGAATCTCACATGTCCCCTATCATTGTGTCTTTTTCTCTTTATAGGGAACATGTTCCTAAATATCCTAATAGTAAAAATGTAGAGAATATCCACTAGAATATTCTCTTAAATATCCTATCTTGAAACTAGCCGTTATAACTTTATAAAGGGTGCTCGACCTCGGCTTCGATCTTTGGCAACTCCTCGACATCGATCTTTGCTGACTTCTCGACCACAATATTCGTCGTTAATTAGATTAATTTGATACGGCGGACTAGGAATGTTTTACTATAGATTTTGACTCATACAATTATATTGAAGAAAATTATATTATCGATTCACTCTCAAATTAGTGAAATACTTTGATTATATTTCATACCTGATTGATCTCCTCACACTCACACTGGCCATCCCCTAGAGCAGATAAGGGTTTCTCAAATAAATTCGTGTTCGGTAAACAATGGCATTAATGGGGTCAACATTTTCACATTTATCCTCTCTGCCAGAGATTCTGCCGTGATCGTTAATTTTCATTAAATATTTTTATATTTCATTCAGTTTCAGATATATTCACTTAGTTTTATGGTAAAAAAATAGAGTATCCAATGTTTAGACTAAACCAAATGAATACATAACTTAGTTTATAATTTAACCATGGTAAATTAGTTCCTTTTTGTATAAAGAACAGGTGAGAGTAAGTCATAATATTGGGTAAAATCCAACGTACGTAACTAATTAACAGAGATAAAAAAGTCTTCCTCGAGACACAAGCCTCTAACCTGACCAACGAAGGTTGTGGTGGAGTGGTAAGTACTCCTTCATCCTTAACCAGAGGTTTCGGGTTCGAATCCTTGGGTATAGAGTCGTATTTGTTAGGAAGCGTTTTACCCCTTCAATGTGGGACTTCTTAACGTGAATTCGAATTTAATCGAGCCCCAATATAAGTACTGTGGTAGAAAATCCAAAAAAAAAGCCTGTAACCTGTATTGACCAACTGTTAGTGACTGCATAGAATGGAATTATGGTAGTTGAAAAAGCATACTATTAAAGGTTTAAACTATTGAATATCTAGTCATGGACCTTAAATGGCTTTTACCTTTTCCAACCCCTGAAAAGTAGAATGCTAAGCTAAAGGAAAATTAAGGGCGAGACTTTTGCATGTGGAAAAAAGAAAGAATTAATGATAACGAAATTATGATAAGTTATGGGCTTGTTCGTTAAAATGCATGCCATGTTCTGCAAATGAGTCCAAAACTTATCCTCATTGCCAAAAATTCTGACATGATCATTGATTATCTTTAAATATTTTTTTTCTTTAAATCAGATACAAATATCTTTCACTTAGCTGTAAATCCCGTGGTTAGATCAAAACAATGAACACATAGCACATGTGATCTTAAGTTTTTGCTTATTTACCCGTAAATGATACAGTTGAATATGTAACGTAATTGATAGACAAGCGAATCGATTTGATTCAAGAATAATAAAAAAATAAGACTAAAATTAAGATTTAACGATTAAAATTAAAGAAGATAACAAGTCTGCTTCCGAACTCAGCCTTTCTGAGAGCAGAAGTGAAAATAAAGATAAAGCAATAATGAAGCTGTTAAATTGGGAGCTAAATAGTAAAGTACAGCTTTTGCATGCGGAATGTTTCATGTCCCTATAATGACTGTTAACCTCACTATTTATAGCTCTATCTAGGGAAACAAGAACCTAGAATCAAGTTCCTCTTTAAATGAGAATAAAAAATGTCATTGATGAATATATAACGGCCGGTCTTGAATGCAAATATTTTTAATAACAGCTGCTCATTTAACACTAGGAAATATTCTCTCATGGAATGTTGTCCGATGGCAAACCTTTAAACTTCTACTCACTACTAGAAATTCAGGAAAAAGTCACAAAAGCCGACCAAAGTCGGTCGGTAATGGCCAATAACCGTCCAAAACGCGACCATTAACGTGTGGTCGGTATTTTGAAGGTCGGAAGAGCATACCGACCAAAGACAGTCGGAAATTACCGACCAACATTGGTCGGTATGCTCTACACGACCATCTGACAATTTAATTGACTTACCGACCAACATTGGTCGGAATGTTATTTTAATAATTTAATTTTACCCACTAAATTTGGTCGGTGTTTTAAATTTATTAATTTTGCTTACCGACCAATGTTGGTCGGTATTGAAAAATATATTTTTTTATAAATAATTAAAATTTAACAATATCGACCAACGTTGGTCGGTAAATTGGACATTGCAGGCAACTTATTGACCAAAGTTGGTCGGTAATGTTGAATTTCTGGGAATTCAATGTGCATTAACCGACCAACATTAGTTAGTAATTTGCAATTAAATTTTTTTTTTATTAGTTACCGACTAAGGTTAGTCGATTTTCTGGGATTAATTTTGACAGAAAATGCCTGTTTTGGTAGCAATACCACCTGCCAAATAAAAATAGCATACCAATATCCCCAATTTACATCTAATAACCACTCATTCACCACATACAACCCCTAATTCACCACAAATCCAACCAAACATCCAACAACAACAACAACCAAACATCCAATTAATACTTTAAAACTAACAAATTAAAGTTTCAATTAAACATCACAATCCAAAATCAAGTAAAAACTAAGTAATTACAACAAGTTCAAAATTGTTCAATCTAATTCAAAACTAATTCTATTAGTCTAGTTCAAAGTATATCAAAGTATTGGTCAAGGGGTGTGGTCGGTCTAAAACGCGACCATTAACGTCCAAAAAGTGACCATTAATCGTCCAAAACGCGACCATTAACGCGTGGTCGATATTTTGAAGGTCGGAAGAGCATACCGACCAAAGACGGTCGGAAATTACCAACCAACATTGGTCAGTATGTTCTACACGATCATCTAACAATTTAATTGACTTACCGACCAACATTGGTCGGAATGTTATTTTAATAATTTAATTTTACCCACTAAACTTGGTCGGTGTTTTAAATTTATTAATTTTGCTTACCGACCAACGTTGGTCGGTATTGAAAAATATATTTTTTTATAAATAATTAAAATTTAACAATATCGACCAACGTTGGTCGGTAAACTGGACAGTGCAGGCAACTTACCGACCAAAGTTGGTTGGTAATGTTGAATTTCTGGGAATTCAATGTGCATTAACCGACCAACATTGGTTGGTAATTTGCAATTAAATTTTTTTTTTATTAGTTACCGACTAAGGTTTGTCGATTTTCTGGGATTAATTTTGACAGAAAATATCTGTTTTGATAGCAACATCACCTGCCAAATAAAAATAGCATACCAATATCCCCAATTTACATCTAATAACCACTCATTCACCACATACAACCCCTAATTCACCACAAATCCAACCAAACATCCAATTAATACTTTAAAACTACCAAATTAAAGTTTCAATTAAACATCACAATCCAAAATCAAGCAAAAACTAAGTAATTACAACAAGATCAAAATTGTTCAATCTAATTCAAAACTAGTTCTATTAGTGTAGTTCAAAGTATATCAAAGTATTGGTCAAGGGGTGTTTGCTACAACATAATCACCATCTGATGAACTTTCATCTAGAAGACGGTATAGGGAACGGTCCTGTGGAAGACAGGAAGAAGATCACGGGTCGGACGGGAGGAACGATCACGGGGAGGACGGGAGAAACAATCACATGGAGGCTGAGCCTCTGGCGATGACTCACGAGACCGAGGCAATGGAAAAGCTCCAGTAGAAAAGAGAGTTCTGATCTGAACTTGCATACCAAGAAATTAAGCATCTCTAAGCCTTTCTCTTTCATCGAGCTCACACCCGGAGTGCATCCCAAAAGCTTCCGCAATCATATCCTGAATTCTAGAATCATGATTTCTATTCTCCACCGACCTACTACTTTCACCAACAACCATGTTATGAAATATTCCACGGCTACCATCGATCTCTCCATGATTAGTCCACACAAAGTAATTCTCAATAAACCCTTCCTATAAAGATGAAACTTAACTTCCTCCGATTTTTTAACTTCACACAATCGCACTTGACACAAGGGCACCTAATTACTCCTTCAATTTGGTATGATGAAAGTAACATTGCATGTCTAATAAAGTTATCAATACCTACACACACACACACACACACACACTTCGTTGTACTACTTTAACTATATATAGCTTGTTATAGTATATGTTAGTATATTCACTATTTGTATTACAAAATAAAATGTTAACAGATTACATTTATATTATTTAGATAGTAAATATTAATGTGATTCAAAAGTTTGACCATGTTTGCCCTATAAACCGGCCGAAGTTGGTCGGTTATTTTTCACAAATTACATCTACCGATCAAAGTTGGTCGGTATTGCTTGGTCGGTTTTTCCCGGTTTTCTGGTAGTGACTGCTGACTACGTTTCCTTCGGAATCCATCCGGTTCCGATCACACACGTTGCATTCGGTATTAGTTGTTTCCCGACTCGTCCTTTGCCTATTTTCGATTCCACATGTCCTCTTACCTCGACCGCCTGTTATCAATCAATTTTATCTCATACATAACTATGGTCAATTAGTAAGATTTTGTATAAGTCATACTATTGAATAAAACTAAACGGAAGCGTACATAAACTAATAAATAGAGATAGAAAATCTTCCTTGAGCTACAAGCCTGTAACCTGCATTGATCAACTGTTGGTGATTTCATAGAATAGTAAAGATAGTAACTAATTCATTATCATAAATTAAACTTTACTGATAGTGTAAGAAAATATTTTACAATGTCGGTATTGTACATTCGTTTGAGTTTTGGACAAAATGTTTGAACTTGAAGCGACTACGTAAGTATTTGGGTTAATGGTTAAAAGTGGAGATTTTTCTTAAAACTTATGGAACTGAGTAGGTAGCATAGTAAATAACTTGTTAATATTTAATTGGTTAAAAATAAACGAAGGAAACGAGTAACAACACTGTTTTGAACTAGAAATGTCTAAATGGCACAGTTTTGGCATGTCAAGATTTTCAAATGGCAGGAGGCCGTAATATATGGACCTCTGTGCGCGCATATATATATATATACACACACACGCTAGTTGTTATCGTTAAAAGGTTGATCGATATTAAAAATAATTTGCTAAGGTTTAAAGTTAAATAGGTTTATAAAATATCTCATAAAATATGGAATATTCTATGTTGATATCGAATGCAACTTCTAATTTAATAATGGGCTAAATTTAAATTACATAAATAAATTTATAAATACATTATGGTCTCCAAATTAGACGTAGGTTATTTTTTCCTGATATCTCGTAGTTGGAAGAGAATGAGCAGCTTACGTCTTGATTTGCAAGACCAATACGAAGGATTTGGTCATCTCCCATGGATTCATGTATATATGTTTTCACGACTAGTTATTTTTGATGATTTGAAAGGATAAATTTTGGGAAAATGATAGAATTTCATCTTAAAGTTTTGGTTATAACATATACATGGCCTATATACTACTATTAATTTCACTAATAGGAAATAATTTCAAGCCTTTAGTGATATTTTTCCAAAAGTATAAATGCAACTGTATTGGTGGAAAAAAGACGTGACACGTGTACTATCAGTGAGGTGACAAGTGGCACTTACAGTTGGGTCAATAAAAGAAAATGAAAAGGCACGGATGAAACACCCACGGTATTTTGTCATAGGAAGTACCGATTCTAACAGCTGGAAAAGAAAAAAAAGGCACGAGATGCATGAACACCGTAAAAAAGGGAAGATTCATGAATCTCTTATAAATATGGAAGGGAAATCGCCATTAACTATGATTACGAGTGATCTTCAATTATTATTGTAACCGTTGCAATTAAATATGGTAATGGACAATCAAGGCAATTAATACCATTAACGAGCCAGGATTAAGTAGGGACCGTTACAATTGTGTATCCTTATATAAGGATCCATACGTCATTTTGTACAATCATTTGAATTTTTCTTAATATATGCAATCAGTATTTTGCTTTTTTTTTTTATTCAAGTGTCCAATCCGAGATTTTGGGGAAGATTATTAATCAACAATAAGCTTTCTTTCCTTGCTTATTATTTCCATTATTTTCCTTATTCTTTGAATTACCTAAAAAGTAAAGTAATTTTGGTTATCAATAACCCGATTTTTTCTAATACTAGCTTTGACCATAAAATCTATTTTTGGGTTAAACAAGTTGGTTCTGTTGCCGGAAATCTGATAATCTGTTCACTTTCTAAATTTTAATCTTTTAGTAACAAAACATGTCTACTGCTAACGAAATTGATCAGGTGAATCAACAAGGTAGAATTCCATCACATCATGCACCCACAGCTACTCCACAACATTCACGAGAAAGTTCAAGTGAAAGGTCTGCTTCTCGTATTGATGGGAAACAAGGGGTGAACAAACCATCGAGCAAAATATTTTAAATCAGTTGATTGCACAACACGTGAATGAAGCATTGCGGGCTTTTGCGAGTGGATTTCCCAACGCTGCACAAAATCCTCCGCCAGTAAATACCACCTTAGAAAATCCGCGCTCAGGACTTGACAATTCTAAAAGTGGAAAAATGCCAAACGAATCTCGAGATGGAAGATCATGTACACCGAATAATTCTAATTTACAAAGTTTAGTACTAACTATGCAGAAACAGGTCAAGGAACAAAACGAGCGTATAGAGCAAATACCTGGCGTGCCTCCAGTAATCAAGGGTGTGGATATTGACAAATATTCATAATAGTCCAAGAAGCCCAATGCAGCACCTTTGCTAATTCCCGAAAAGTTTAAAATGCATGATATCCCTAAATATGATGGGACATCTGACCCATGGGATCACGTTAATGCATTCACCACAGCGGTAAAAGACAATGATTTAACTAAGCAGGAACTTGAATTAGTCTTGGTGAAGAAGTTTGGTGAAACTCTCATGAAAGGGGCATTAACATAGTACTCACGCTTACCTGAAAACTCTATTGACTCTTTTGCTGAGCTGTAGATTCATTTATAAAAGCACATTCAGGGGCCTAAAAAGTGAAAAAAAGGATGGAAGATATCTTCAAATTTAAACAGGGAAGTACAAAGTTGCTCAGGGAGTTCGATAGATTCCAACGTGAGAGAATGATGCTGCCACGAGTACCTGATAACTGGGTGGCTATGGCGTTTGCAAGTAATTTGAATGAAAAAAGTTCAGAAGCCACGAGGAAGTTGAAAGAGAGTTTGCGAGAGTTTCCTGCAACTACTTGAAACGACGTATATAATCGATACAGCATGAAGTTGCAATTAGAAAAAGACATGATTGCTCAGCCAAGGATAGAAGAAAGGCCAGGATCTAGACATTCGAAATCGAAGAGAAGGTCTGGTAAGAACAGGTACGAATCCTACATAGGACCCGCGAGGCGAGATTACCGATCGAAGCAAGAAAATGCACAGTTCGATTCAAGATCAAGACAAAAGGAGACGAGGTCTTCATCCCGAATCAAAAGGGAACCGGACATAAGAGGTAATGATTCAAACGCTCAAGCAAAAATAAGAGATTACAGTTTCAATGTCAGCACTTCCGAATTGGTGGTTCTTTTGAGAGGAATGGGCGACAAGGTACGGTGGCTGAAAGAAATGAGGTCAGCACCTAGCAAAAGGAATCCGAAATTCTAGTGCGAGTTTCACAATGATTATGGTCATAGAAAAACAGATAACATGCTCTTACATGGGGAAGTTGAATATCTACTGAAGCAGGGTTATCTCACTGATCTATTTAGTGAGAAAGGAAAATAATCCTACACGAAAAACAGGCAAGAACAACCAAAGCCCCCATCTCCAAAAAGAACGGTGAATGTCATAACCGGGGGAGAAAAAATTAACAGGGTAATGTACCCGGCCGCAAAAAAGACACTAAAGGTTACCGTCACCAACAGGAAACGAGTTCGCCAAGTTTTGGAAGGAGACAACATAGTGTTTGATGACAAAGACGCGGATGACTTGATGATTCCTCACATTGATGCACTAGTAATATCTTTTACTTGTATATGATACTAATGTAAAACGAGTTTTCATTGACCCAGGTAGCTTAGTAAACATCATTCAAGTGAGAGTGGTAAATATAATGCAAGCGAATAATAGAATCATACCAAAAATACAGTCATTATATGGGTTCGATAATTCAAGCGTCGTATGAAAGGGGAGGTCGTATTAGCTACATTTGCAGAAGGTTTCATCAAGATACTAAGTTTCAAGTAATAGACACAGACATGGCTTATAATACGATCTTGGGAAGGCCATGGATTCATGATATGGATATGGTCCTGTCAATGTTGCATCAAGTCATCAAGTTCCCATCATAGTGGGGGATCTGACAAATCCAACGAGATCAACAGGCATCATAAAATATTAACTCAGTGGTGATCGCAAATACAACATCTGACGATAGAAGTGCGAAATGGCAATTAAAGAATTCAGTTAAGGATAATTCAATTCACACCTCAACTGAGAATCTGAGAGATCAAGCTGATATGGATTCAAGGCTGATATGATTCAAGAACTAGAGAAAAACGAGAATATTAAAAATAACCACGGAGGAGCTTGAAGCTGTAATATTATTCGTCCACTAGCCTGACAACAAAGTTTACATCGGAGCAAACTTGAGCCCGGAAATAAAAGGTAAATTAATTGAATTCTTGCGTGCTAATGCAGATTGCTTTGATTGGTCACATTCAGATGTGACAGGTATACCACCATAGGTAATGACTCACAAGCTAAATGAGGACTCGTTGCATCCACCTATCAAACAAAAGAAAAGGAAGCAAGGAGCATTTAAGAATCAAGTGATCCAGGATGAGGTACAAAAACTTCTGAAAATTGGCTCAATATGAGAGGTAAAGTATCCTGACTGGTTAGCTAATGCTGTTGTGGTTCCAAAGAAAAATGGAAAATGGCAAGTTTGTGTAGATTATACTGATTTAAATAAGGCTTGCGCTAAAGATTCATTTCATTTACCGCATATAGACCAGTTAATTGATTCTTACCGCAGGTCATGAACATTAAATTTTTTAGACGCCTATTCTGGTTTAATCATATAAAAATGGACCCTCTAAATGAGGAAAACCTCATTTATCACAGACAGGGGGACTTATTGTTACAAAATCATGGCATTTGGCTTGAAAAATGCTAGAGCAACGTACCAGAGGTTGGTGACCAAAATGTTTCAAGAGCACTTGCGAAAAACCATGGAGGTCTACATAGATGATATGTTGGTCAAGTCAACACAGGCAGGGGATCATTTCCAACATTTGACTGAAACCTTAAAATTCTCTGCAAGTACAACATGAAGTTGAACCCGAAAAAGTGTGCCTTTGGCATTGCTTCAGGTAAATTTTGGGATTTTATTGTTTCTAACAAAGGTATTGAAGTAACTACCGCTCAGATCAAAATAATTGAGGAAATACCTGATGTGATCACACGCAAGAAAGAAGTACAGAGGTTAACAGGTAGAGTGGCAACTCTGGGAAGGTTTATATCCATATCTTCAGAAAAGTGTTTTAAATTCTTTTCAGTATTAAAAAAGCAAAACCCATTTGAATGAACTGATGAATGTCAACAAGCTCTGAAGGATTTAAAGTCATACTTGTCAAAATTGCCCCTGTTAGCAAAGCCAAGGGATGGGGAAAGATTGCTCATTTACTTTGGCGATAAGCACAGTACTGGTACGTGAAGACAAAAGCAGTTTCTGATTCTTATGTTAGTAAATCCTTATTGGATGCTGAGACACAGTACCCCTATTTAGAAAAACTCGCATTCTTTCATCAAGAAAGTTACGACCTAAGTTTCAATGTCATCCCATTTTTATTATAACTTCTTTTCACTAAGGAATATATTGCACAAGAAAGAATTGTCACGAAGATTAGTTAAATGGGCTATAGAGCTTAATGAATATAATATTATTTATCAGCCTAGAATTGCCATAAAATCTCATGTGTTAGCAAGTTTCACAGTAGATTTTGGCTCAAACCTGGTTCCTGAAGTAGAAACAAAACTACGAGTGTTCACCAGAGCTAACTCGAGGACTTGGACCCTGTTTACTGACGGTTCTTCAAATGTTAAAGGAGCAGGTTTAGGAGCTGTTCTCATTCCACCTTCAGGAGAAATTATAAGGCATAGAATAAAATATTATCCAATTACTAACAATGAGGCAGAGTATGAAACTGATTGTAGGTTTGGAGCTCACGAGAAAGCTTGGCATTGAAAAAATCATAAGTAAAAGCGACTTGCAGGTGGTAGTAAACCAGATGCAAGGAACTTATATGGCAAGAGAAACACGAATGCAGCAATACCTAGAAAAGGTACGGGAATTACTGAGGTAGTTCCAAACATGAAAAGCTGTACAAATACCCAAGGGAGGAAAATATAGAACCGGGACGCATTGGCAAATCTCGCATCCGTGGCTGACGCGACAAATGAAGAAAATGCAATTGTTGTACACTTGATTCATTCAGCCCTCGACCAAGCCAAGAATAGGGTAAATTTCAATAATTTAACTTGATATTGGAGAAACGAGTTTGTGAACTTTTTGTAGCACAAAATTTTACCCGAGGATAAGAAGAAATCTCGACTGTTGTGGTTGAAAGCTGCTCAATATTGCTTTATAAGGGGGAATTTATATCGGAAAATCTATGATGGGCCTTTAGCACGGTGCCTTGGAACTTCACAAAGAGAATATGCAATGAGAGAAGTACACGAGGGACACTATGGTAATCATGCCGGGGGAAGATAGTTGGTAAAAACGCTAATAAGAGTAGGATACTATTGGCCGAAAATGGAAGATGAAGCAGAAAATTTAGTAGCAAGGTGCGATAAGTGCCAACGAATGCTAATAATATGCATCGACCGGCGGAATTTCTACATTCAATTATATCATCGTGGCCATTCATGGAATTGGGTATGGATATGTAGGTCAGCTGCCTCAAGCTAAGGGAAAGTTATGATTTTTTTTAATTCTAACAGATCATTTCTCAAAGTGGGTAGAAGTAGGTGCCTTTGAACAAGTATGAGAAAAGGAAGTCATGGACTTCATTTGGAGGAATATAATATTTTGATTTGGAATCCCCAAGGAAATCGTTTATGATAATGGGCTACAATTCATAGGTAGAGGTTACCAATTTTTTCAAAAGTTGGAAGATTAAACGAATTACTTCTACACCTTATTACCCTATAGATAATGGTCAAGCTGAGTCGACAAATAAGGTCATCATCAACTACCTAACGAAGCTATTGGAAGAATCAAAAGGTAAGTGGCCAGAAGTACTATCGGAGGTATTATGGGCTTACCGAACAACGGAATAAATAAGAACGGGCGAAACCCCATTCTCGCTCATATATTGAACTGAAGCTTTAATTCCAACAGAAATAGGGGAACAAAGCATAAGGTACACACATATAATGACAAACGAAGAAAACTTCGTATTAAACTTGGATTTGATAGAAGAAAGAAGAGAAACAACATTTATTCGGATGGCGGCTCAAAAACAGATGATTGAACGGTACTATAAAAGGAAGGCGAACCTGAGGTACTTCAAAATTGGGGACTTTGTCCTCAAGAAAGTGTTTCGGTCAACACAAGCGGCAAACATGGGAAAGCTGAGTCCAAATTGGAAGGGCCCATACAGAGTTAAAGGCATTGCTAGAAAAAGAGCGTATGAGTTGGAAATTGTAGACAGCAAGGTGTTACCATCCCGTTGGAATGCGTTCCATTTGAAGAAGTAATACTTCGGTCCATACCAGATGATGAAATTAGACCCAAAGGGCATGCGGAATACTTAATTATTCTCGGTATAGGTTACAACAATTCTGATGGAAAGGGTTAAGCGGTAATCATCTAAAAAGTTACCTCCGAGTCCCGTCCTTTTCCAGGGAAAGGACCAAAGTAAGGAGCTGATCCAGTGTTCGTGACCTCATGCTTCAATTCTCAAACACCGGGGGTGGGGGGGGAGGCTATGCATATGGAAGAGTACACAAGGAAAGAAGATATACGCCACAAAAGTATAGCTTAGCCAAAGTAAAAACCTTGAAAAAACCTTGAAGAAAATGTCAAATTTTCAAAAGAGTTCAAGCTCGAAGAAAGAATGGGCGATAAAGAGTTGAGGAACCTGCAGAATACTCCAACGAGCTTTTAGGTTAAGACCATAGGTTTTATCACGGGAAAAATATACCTGTACTTGTAAACCTTCTATAAAGAAAGTAATTGTGAAAATGTTGTACATAAATACTTATTTTAAAGTTTAAAAATACAACTTCTTCAAATTACTTCATATTTCATATCTTTGCACTAACATGAAGATGAGACGTCATCTTCATCAGTGTTGTTAATATAAAAGGGCTCAGTTTTATAAAAATAAATAGAGCATATTAGAGACGCGGTCTATTAAACCATTTTTAATGCAAGTATAAGCGCGAGAACTTAAAGAACAAAAAAGCATAATATGCAACAAAATGATATTTATATCATTTTCCCATAAATAGGGGAGGGAAAACTTCCCAGAAACTACTAGAAAATTAAAAAATAGTTTCAATAAAAACCAACACAAGTCACTTCTAAAACAAAGAGTAACCTAAGGAGCATCATTCACAGAGGTAGATGGATCAAGTTGAGAAGATGAAGATTGAATATCAGCTTCACCAGGAGTAAGTCCATCTCCATCACCTTTGGAACTTTCATCCTCGGATATTGATGTGCTTTGACGTTGCTGAGTTTGCTCAATCGCTTCCTTAGCCTTTGCGATTTCAGCATTAAGGTCAAAACCCTCCTGGCTAGCTTCAGTTAAAGTCTCGAGACGGGTGTTCAGAAAAGACCAGCTAACATCAAATGTTAACTTGTCTTCAAGAGCTTCGTAATCTTTCTCCCATTGCTCAATTTCAACCCTCAAGTCTTCTTTCTCAGCTTCCGAAGATTCATAGGATGACTTCAAAGGTAAGAGATAACTCTCAAGGAACTGAATCTTATCGGATGAGGCACAGAGATCTTCTTGAGCTTGAGTGAGCATCTGCACCAAATCACCCCCATGCACCTCCTTCTAGTTTAGAATCTCTTTCAAGCTTCTAATCTCTTCAGTAGCCTTTGAGTGCTGCTCAGCAAAGGAAGATTCCAGTCTATCCTTGTCCTTTTCAACTTGATTGGAGAAAGACTTCAAAACCGCTAATTCGACGGAGGTTATCTTTAATTGTTATTCCAAAGCTCCCTTCTCCTCATCATGAACATCCTTTTCAAGTTGAACGCTTTCGAATTGTTCCTTCCAATTATCAGCCTCAGTGCGCAATTCAACCACTTGTTGGTCGGTCCAAGAAATCCTCCTTATGAGCTCCGTACCTGTCAGATTAATCTATAAAAAGATAAGGAAGGAAAGTTACAAACATCAAAGAGAAAGAAGGAGCAAATAAAAAATAGGAATATACCTTGAGGGAAGAGTGAATAATATCATTCATCTAAGTCAAGGAGCTATGGGACTCAAGTTTCTTCCTTTCCCTGGGGCCAATCAGTGGCTTCACCAATACAGCAGCCCGGCTTGATTTTTCTAACAGATTCCAACCATCTGGGACTTCAATCAAAACCTTCTTTATGTCGTGTCTACCACTAGAAGGCTTGGCTTCTTCACGAGAAGCATTGGCAGGGATAGTAACTGGGGCAGTTGTAGGCAAGAAAGCAGAAGAAATGGGGGGATTAACAGCGGGAGTAACTGAAGCCATCGGAAGAGAGGCAAGTAGTGGCTCCTTAAAAATGGGGCCAAAATCTTCTTCACCCTCAAAACCTTGCGCAAAGAGTCTATCAGGGGGACTTGAGGGGGGATTATCAAAATGTTCAACATCTTCATCAGAGATGTCCAAGTGGACACTCTCTGGCTTGTCAACAAGGTTAAAAGGTACAGAACCCGGAGAGGGGTTTTGAGAAACATGGGCTTCATCATCCAAAACCACCTCACTAAGGAAACTTCTTCATTATCCACTTCTTTAGTAGATCCACAGGCTTCAGCATTCTTCCTCTTAGAGGAAGATACACTTAGAATTTGTTCATGTGCATAGCTAACGAAAAGCCTAGTAGAAGGAGCGAAAGCGGGGATGATGCCACGAATGGAAAACCCTAAAAACGGCAGAAGCAAGAGGGGGCAAAGGAAAAAAGAAGAAGGAACAAAGAGAAGGAGAACCATGGGAATAAAAGTATACCGTGGGGTTTCACTTTCCATCCAAATTTCTATGAAAGAAAATTCTAAGATCCCTTATCCATGGAAGCAACAATCAATATTTTTTCTACCCAATCACGAAAGCAGGAATTTCTGTGAAGCTTCCATGGTTGCTGAAAAATGAACATAAATTTATGTGGAAAAAATTGAAACATCAAGAGAAACGAGGAAAAAAAAGAAAAATACTCATGTGCAAAGTTCCACTTCTCAGGGAAGGGCATATTCTCATCACCCACTAATTCACGAGTGGGAAAAGCAACAAACCGGGCATACCAACCACGGTTACAATCATCCTCGGGGGACTAAAACTCTTTTACTTCTCTTCACAAGAGAAAAAACACCCTCGCGAAAGAGCTTTGGGGAGTACAGGTGGAGTAAGTGATGAAAAGTAAACGATGCAGAAACCAAACTTGACAAGTAACAAAGGCAAGCGACTGCCCCCATATAATTAGACCTATTTGACCGAGGCGGACACTGAAATAGCAGCAAAATTCAGTAATCACGGGGTCAATAGGAGGTTTAAACCCTAAGGTGAAAGGGTAGGTGTAAACAAAAGAATAACCTTCATGGTAAGAGGTGATTCTATCATCAACACTAGGGGTCATCACTGGGAAATTAGGTTTCTAATGGCATTCACATCGAACCAAGGACGCCAGGAGTAATCAAACTAGGGTAGTAATCATCAGGGATAAGAGATGCTATGGAAGAAACCTGTTTCCTTATAGCTTCCAATACGATATCAAGGAAAATTCTTAAGGGACATTCTCAGATATAATGGGTTCTCGCATAGGCACATTATGATCTCTCCCTCTAGAGGAAGATCTAGGGGTTATGGAACTTCTAGCCCTATAGGAAGAAGGTTTGGTAGTACTACTCTAATAAGGGGTAGAACTACGAGTAGACAAAGAATCTAAGCAACGTAGTCTGGCACCTCTTCTACTCCTAGTGGGGGCGGAAGAGGGGAAGAATTCATCAATGATCACTACCTTACGAGGGTCTGATGATGAAGAAGTTTTTGAAGAACGAGAAGACATCTTTAATGGTGAAGATATAGAAGAAAGAAGAAGAACTGCAAAAGAAGTTAAAGGTATGAATGCAAGAAAGAAGAAGGGAGTTTTTGAAGTTGCGTATAATAAGGTATTTATAGGGGAAAATAACCGTCATTAAAGATTGTCATTATGAACTGTCATCATGGAACCGTCACTTCATAACTGATGCAGCCGTAGAAAAATCCTAAAACAGCATTGAAAATTGCAGAACTAATTACAATGAGACATGTGCCCTATGCACTAAATAGACATGACGTATGTCTCATTGATTATGAAGAATGAATTATGATAGTTGAGAAGAGGCAGCAGGATATTCCCACCACAAAAACTTTTCACTTTCGAATATTCAGTTGAGAATACTCAAAAAGAGGGGGGACTATCTGTATTGGTGGAAAAAGGTGTGACACGTGGACCATCAATAAGGTGCCAAGTAGCACTTACAGTTGGGTCAATAAAAGAAAACGAAAAGGCACGGATGAAACACCCTCGGTGTTTCATCAGAAAAAGTACTGGTTCTAATAGTTGGGAAAGAAGAAATAAGCACGAGATGAATGAAAACTGTAAAAGGGGGAAGATTCACGAATCTCTTATAAATATGGAAGGGAAATCGGCATTAACTATTATTACGAGTGATCCTCAATTATTACTGTAACAATTGCAATTAAATATGGTAACGGGCAATCAAGAAAATTAATACCATTAATTGACGAGCACAAAATGCAACACAAAATTATTGCTCGCTAATTAAAGATAGGATAGATTAATTATCGTCTCCACAGGAATTTGATTTAAATAGGATTCGAATAATCTCCAGTTGATTACTATCCGGGAAAATTAACAGTTGATTTGATGATTATTACTATGATTAACTACTAAAAATTAAGAAAATAACAATTGATCACAAAAGATAGTAGATGAGGAACGAAGAAATATCAATGAGAGGGATAAGGGCAATTGACCAGATAGGTGCAAGATAACTGACTCGGGATATAATTTTTGAGGTAATTCGCTCTATAATATGGTTGCTTCTCATGAATTCAACCGATAATCAGATTACACTTGAAATTAATATTCGTCTTTCGATTAAACGTTAATTTCAGTAATTAATCCAATTGAAGCATGGTAAACAATTACAACAATAAAATGATGGTTATGATCTAAAGGGTAACTTCTCATGACTATTCCCATATTTTCTAGTTCGATTAACAATTCAAGAGGCTCTTTCGATTACCTATTTGAATCATGAATTTAAACTAGAACATAAGATGTAAAGAAATTCAAGATCAAATTCTTCTTTTGATTAAGCAAAATGATAAATAACTCCACAATACAAATTTAAGCTCCATCAATTAATTCTAACAATTATCAAGAATTGAATCCCTAATCAAGTTATCGATAAGCCATATCTGTCAACATACTAGTGGAAATTACTCCATAGCAATGGAGTAAGACATCTCAATAAGGTTCAACATCAAAGAAAACATCAATTCTAATGATTTGATACAAACTCCCGTATTGCACCGATTGCAGGTTGAAATATTGATGAATTCTTGAGTTTTCTTCCTTGGTTGTTTCTCCAGTCTTTTGTAGGTCAAAAGTCCTCCAAAAATATATTTTCAGTGTATTTATACCAAGCAGGAACGAACTCGGATGAAATTACCCTCTTTGAGCCGAAGTGGCAAAACATGCAAACTTATTACATTCCATGCGTCGCAGCCTCTGTCGCATCACTGTACTTTACTCAATTGCAAACTCTCAGAACTCCGCGTCTGATAAAATTTTACCTTAGTGCGTCGCATAGTGCGTGACAGGCCGCGTTGTAGCAGTGCCTTTTCTTGTCACACCAAAGAAACCCAACCTCTGAACTTATCGAACTTCTGACACATATTTGCACTAATGTATCGCACTCTGCAATGCTTGGTGCATCGCATTAGTGCATTTATTCTGGACCTTCCACTTTCTTCCCACTTTCATATGCAACGCCTGTCCAACAGCGCCAGATGTGATCCCGATTTAATTCTTTGGCTTTTACTCAGACTTCAAAGCTCCAATTATTTGATTTAGCTCCATTTTATCCTTTAGCTTGGAATCATTTCCTGCAAGGCATAAAACACATAATAAGTGCAAATCGCCATTGTTTAAGCTCAAACACATAAAATGCAGTAATTTAGAGTGTAAACTATGGCTAAAACACGGATTTTCCTACCATCAATACCCCACGCTTAGACCATTGCTCGTCCTCTAGAAATCAAACTACACTTCTCATCGGGACGACCTTTTTATCAAACAACCTCCCTAACACATCATGCCAAGAATATTAAAATAGACTAAGCACCCTTTCATAACATCCTAACCTCAAGACTCGATTCAAAAGCTCCACGTGTTTTTCACAATATTCACTTACTCTAACACAGAGGTCAAAGACATTACCTTACCTTTGAAAATTATGTGCCCCCACACCAACACTAGAGAGTAGTTCCACACAAAATAAAATTCAAGAGTAAATAGGAACTCAAGATAGCAAGAATTCACTCACTCTCAGAAATAATGTTCATGCGCCACAGAGAATGTACCATAAGCTTGCCCATAGTGTAATACTCTAATTGAGGTCATTCAGTCAAAGAGCAAGTAGGACTTTATTTTGGTTGTAATGTAGGCTGCGGGATGGGTAGGATGCATATGGATGTAGTGGCTATACCTCTATAAGCACTTTAATACTTACAATTTTACAATTTAAACCCCACACTTGTGTTGGACCAAACCCTAACCTTCACATCATATTAAAATCAAGCTCCCAATTTTTTTAAGCACATACAAAGCAAGATTTACCACTAGTAAAGAATAATTTTCTTTATAATATATACACACCAAAAAAAATCTCTTTTTCTAGATTTTGATTTCCTCTTCCCTTTTTTTTTCAATTCCCTACAAGTGGCTCACAAAAATATTTTTTTTTCAAACAGTGCACCTTTCTCCTTTTCTATAACTCTACTCAGAAACCTAACCATACCTTCACTTAGATTTTAACAAGCTCATAAATATATCAAGTGCTCAAGAGAAGTAAACGATTCAAACAAATAATTAATTCAAACAAAGGGGTCAGGCTTGTAGTATGGTTGCCAAAGAAAATAGGATTACAGGCTCAAAGCGCTAACTAGGATGCACAACATTTAGGCGGGTCATATACATATAATTGGCTCAACAAAGAAATAGCTATATCACTTCCTAGACTGACAAAGACTACTATTTCGCTTTTGCAAACACACGGGACAAGTGCTAGACATCACTGAAATGCACAGAATATCAACAAAAACTTCACTCACACTTTGGCACATAACTCACTTAGGATCAGGTCTTTCCCGACTCTCTAGTAAAAGCAGTTAAGCAAATTCACGATCAACCAATTTAAGGCACTTATATTAAAGTTAAGAACTGAGCCTAGGCATCACAACTAAGGCACTCACCACTTTCAAGGCACAACAAGGTCAAGAAAAGTCACCTTCATATTAGCATTATGACTCAACATTCTTTTATTCCTATAAAATAAAAAACTAACTACATCCGGTTCAAGTAAAACCCTTGAAAAAGAATCACGACACAAAGAAAAACCAAGGGAGAATTACTACACTACCTAAGAAAGTAAAAAATAAAATAGAACAAAAATCAAATAAAAGACATCTTTTTGGATTTTCAAAAAAAATTTCTTTTTCGTTCGACTTCAAATCCCTCAAGAAGCCAGTCGACGGAATCCATCGTTGGGTAAAGTTGAACTACTGCTACATGAGTTAGTAGCTATTACAGGCCAAATAAAGTTTAGAGTTACGATTGCAAGCCACATTGTCTAATAAGCAAGAAACAAAACAAAATAAATACAAGCAAATAGGAAGACCCCACCCCACACTTCAGAAATAGCATTGTCCCCAATGCAAAGCAATAAACAAGGGTGGTAAAGGAGTCCCTGAGGCCCAAGCCTAGTCATCGGCACTATCGGTAAAGCCGGGAATAGCAGTTTCATCATCGTCCTCTGCAACAGAGTTGACATCTTCATCAGGATGAAGTGCAGGACTATCATCCTATCCCAGAAAACACCTGGCAGGGACACCCAAATGGGATTGCTGCGCCAAAGCCTCAATGTCAACCTCTCTACGAGCAGCTCGAAGTTGCATGTCAGCAAAAATATAAAGCACATCATATCCTCCATCTTGTCATGCCTCTGGTCCGAGTTTATAGCGACTCTAGAAGGACCCAAATCCTACACAGCAGTGATATCATAAAGCTTGGTGACTGGGGGAAGCTGTTGATCAAACTGATCATCAACAGGCACACCGTGGCATAGTAGCAACCTAGTCAACATGCTCGAATAGAGCAACTTCCGCAATCCAACCGTCCTCACCCTAGCCATGTTAGAAATAATAATCTTGCCCACATTCAACGGCATTTGGGTCATCATAGCATATATCAAACACACCCAAAGGCGCGAAATAGTGGATCATTGATGCTTGGAAAATTCTTCTTATTGATATATCATAACAACATTTTGGCGGGTAGCTGCAAATTGGCTGGAGTCATAGTGCAATGACGGTCATCCTTATCCCTATTCCAAGAAGCCAAAGAATTAGGTCCGCAGAGAAGTTCGCGGATGGCTTGATAAGCAGGCCTTTTCATAAATGCCACGAACTAAGCATGGGACTCATTCCTGAACCCCAACTCATCATTAATTATCTCAACAGAAAACTTGACTCTCTTACCACAAATTTTGACAGGGTACTCCCTGTCATACTGGAATCCGGCAACCTAGTTAGCTTAGAACTCCTTCACTATAACAAAGTTAGCTCCTCCAATGGAATCATACAGGCCATCCAATTTCATTGCGGCGATGTTGGCATATAAAGCTGGATACTTCTTATGAAACTTTCGCCAATCAATCCCCACCTCAGCGGTAGGCTCCTTAGATGGGACAAAATCACGGAACCACTCACGTGATTGGGATAGCACTGATAAAACTCCATATGTGGGCTCTGGCATATCAGCATCCGAGTATGGCTCATCAGGGTCTGAGGAACCACAACTATGGGTGCTCTCCTAGAAGGCTGACGACTATTAGAAGCACCTGCAGGAGCACCAGTATTCATACGTTGCTAGCTCCGTGAGGCATTATTCCTGCACAAAATGAACAACTTAGCTACGACACAACAAAAGCAGAAGCAAGGTCAAAACAGGGGGGAGCCACCCTACACGTATGTCATTAGCATGCTCACAGGGAAGAACCGGGGGAGTCAGACTACCACATATTCATCAAAATAAAACATTCACAACTCGCCAACAGCGATACAGAGGCTCAACAACCACCACAATTGTAGCAACGTGTTTAGTCTATGACCGCCCACCCCACACTTCAAATCCCTGAACACTCTATGAACAAATATGCATCACCTCAAGTAGTATCAATAGTGCATCATTCTCCCATTCAAACAATTAGTTAAACACCTACCATACTCAATATCTTGATGACAATGTCAAGAAAAAAATGCACCCAAGCCACTTATTTTCTAAGTACAACAAAGTATCATCTAGGCGTTACATGCGCTGACCGGCGGTCGATTAGCACTAGTGACCAATTCGACACACATTGCACTTACGGACTATGACCAATCACCCTTTGCGCACAATTTCATAATTTACAGCACAGTCTCAAAGAGTAACCCAACATGACCAAAATCCCCATCTTCCCCATTCAAGCAATTAATCAAACACCTAGCATGCAACGGAGGAAAGGCAACCTTATCAAAGAACAATCTTGCCCACAATCAACCAATCTAAGAGCAATTAGGCCCTAAACAACACCCACACCAACAATGCACTAGGGCAAATCATTATCCAACAAGAGAGTGGGTAACTAACTATAAAATTTCAAAGTTCATCTTCTTCCTCTCTTTTTTTCCTTGTTTTCTGATTTTGTTTATTTTTTTTTTTCAAATTAAAATCTTCTACACGGACTACACAAAAAGAACCAACAAGGGAGAGAGAAGAACTTACCTGGTTGCAAAAAGAGAGACAAAGGAGGGAGTTGAGGGAGATGGATGCTAAGCGAGAGATAGGGAGCTTGGGGGGG
>MCJB01038171.1:60084-90302 GCA_002018475.1 Nicotiana obtusifolia
GGGGGGGGGAGGAGGGAGGGTTTTGGTGTCCTTTCTTTTGGGGGGTTTAGAGAAGAATAAGGAGGGCTTGGTGTGTTTGGGGTCGGGAAGGTTTGGTGTTTTAGGGGATGGGGCGGAGTTCTCCATTTCTCTTTTTTTTTCGATTTCTCTTTTTTCTTAAACATACCTAATGCTGTGATGCACTTATACCTTTTGCCGTCTGCCAACTCTCTGATGTTCAAAATCCTCTGCTGAAAATATGTGCTGATGCGACACATGGGGCATTGCACAGTGAGATCCAAAAGATGCAAAAACTTTGCGTAGTTCTAATTTTCCTGCTTCTTGACTACTCCCTCACGCTCGAGCTTCATTCTACGTCAAAGTCATTCCGATAGCTCCTAAAATACAGTTAATCCTAATCTAAAATCAATTAAACTATTCTAAAAATAAGAATAAAGAAAAAAGTTTAGAAATAGTTCTAAGTTATTCGCGTCGGCTTGACTCCGTCACTTAGGCTTATTTAATCATGATGCTAGAGGATTGCTTGTCAAATCCTCCAACAAGGTACGGTTTCAACCTGTGCACATTCACTTTAAAGCTCTCATTCCCCTCCTCATCCTGTATCTCAATGGCGCCATACGATGAGACATGTTTCACCATATATGGACCTGTCCATCTTGACTTGAATTTTCCGTGGAACAACCTAAGTATACTATTGTACAGTAAGAATTTGTCCCCTTCAAGAAACTCCTTTGTCTTAATCAGGTGATCATGCCACCTCTTTTTCTTCTCCTTAAATATTCGCGCATTTTCATATGCGTCCAGTCTAAACTCCTCCAATTCATTCATCTACAACAACCTGTGTTCACCTGCTAGACTAAGATCAAGATTAAGCATCTTAATTGTCCAATAAGCTTTATGTTCTATTTCAACAGGCAGATGACATAATTTTCCATACACTAATTTGAATGGCGAAGTCTCTATGATTGTTTTGAACGTAGTTCTGTATGCCCACAAAGCTTTAGCCAACTTTATAGACCAATCCTTATGAGAAGCATTAACCGTTTTTCTAAGAATTCGTTTAAGTTCAAGGTTAGCCACTTCAACTTTCCTACTAGTTTGGGCATGGTACGGGGTTCCTATTTTGTATGTGACCCCATACTTGGACAGCAGTGCACCAAACTGCTCGTTCACAAAGTGTGACCCACTGTCATTGATAATCACTCAAGGTGTCCCAAAGCGGGTAAAGATGTTCTTTCGCAAGAACTCACACACCATACGAGTATTATTAGTCCTAGTAGAGATTGCTTCGACCCATTTAGAGACGTAGTCAACGGCTACTAGGATATACTCATAAAAATGCGATGATGGGAAAGAACCCATGAAATCAATGCCCTAAACGTCAAAAATTTCACATACCAAAATGGATTTGAGAGGCATTTCGTCCCTCTTGCTAACATTACCTGCCCTTTGACACTTGTCACATGCAGCTACATATGCTCTTGTGTCTTTGTACAAAGTAGGCCAATAAAAATCGGCTTCCATGACCTTTGTTGCAGTGTGATTTCCACCATAGTGTCCTCCAGATGCTCTATCATGGCAATGAGACAAAATGCTTTCCATCTCTCCCTCAGGCACACATCTTCGAATCACACCATCTGCATACAGTTTAAACAAGAAAGGGTTATTTCAAAAATAACTTTTTACCTCACCTTGAAGCTTCCTTCTTTGATCACGAGAGAGGTCACGAGGCAACCATACACTAGCCAAAAATTTGGCTACATCTGCATACCAAGGGACCGCAACAATGGAGAAAATCTGCTCATCGGGGAACTCTTCCCTTATTTCAACTGTTTCAACCGGAGGTTTCTCAAGTTGAGATAGATGATCTGCGACTTGATTTTCTGTGCCCTTCCTATCTTTGATCTCCAAGTCAAACTTTTGGAGCAACAACACCCACTGCATCAGATGCGCTTTGGACTCCTTCTTACTCAACAGATATTTCAAGGCTGAGTGATCAGTGCGTACAATAACTTTACTCCCCACCAGGTATGATCTAACTTGTCAAAAGCAATGGCCACAACAAAGAACTCTTTCTCAGTAGTGGCATAGTTGACTTGAGCAACATTCAACGTCCTGCTTGCATAGTAGATGGGCCTACACATCTTATCTTTTCTTTGCACCAGAACTGCTCCCACAACTATATCACTAGCATCACACATTATCTCAAATGGCTGGCTCCAATCAGGTATCACCATAATAGGAGCACTCACAAGATTTTCCTTTATCAATTCGAATGCTCTTACACACTCCACATTGAAAACAAACTTGACATCTTTACAGTCAACGATTTGGTAATGCTGGAAATTTTTTTGATGAACCTCCTATAGAACCCACCATGTCCTAAGAAACTCTTTATGCTCTTCACAGAAGTTGGTAGAGGGAGCCTAGCAATTACATCAATCTTAGCTCCATCAACTTCAATTCCATGTGCAGTCACCTTGTGGCCCAAGACAATTTCCTCTTTCACCAAGAAGTGGCACTTTTCCCAGTTAAGAACCAAGTGAGTGGCTTCACACCATTCAAGAACAAGCTCTAAATTCTTCAAGCAATCCTCAAAGTCAACTCCAAAGAGGGTGAAATCATCCATGAATACTTCCAGACACTTCTCGTTTAAATCGGAGAATATAGACATCATGTACCTCTGAAAAGTGGCAGGTGCATTACACAACCCAAACGGAATCCTCCTGTAAGCAAAAATACCTGACAGGCAAGTGAATGTGGTCTTCTCAACGTCTTCTGGGATAATGGGTATTTGATTGCAGACTGAGTACCCATCCAAAAAGCAGTAGCATCCATGTCCAACCACTTTCTCGAGCATTTGATCAATAAAGGGGAGTGGGAAGTGGTCTTTCCCTGTTGCATCATTTAACCTTCTATAATTAATGCACATTCTCTACCCAGTGACTGTTCTTGTGGGGATTAATTCATTGTCTTCATTCTTCACCACTGTCATCCCCCCTTCTTATGTACAACCTGCACTGGACTAATCCGTTAGCTATCAGAGATGGGGAAAATCACTCCCGCATCTAGCAATTTGATGATCTCTTTGTGCACTACCTCCTCCAAATTTTGTTCAACTTGCGTTGGGGCTGCACTACTGGCTTGTTATTTTCTTCCAACAGAATTTTGTGCATGCATATGGATGGACTAATTTCTTGAATATCAGTTATACTCCAACCAATGGCCTTCTTGTGCTTTTTCAGCAGCTCCACCAACTTTTGCTCCTGTGCACCTGTCAAGTCAGCAGAAATAATCATAGGAAAATTATTAGTTTCAAGAAAAGAATATTTCAAGTGAGTGGAGAGGACTTTCAATTCCACATTAGGCTTAGAAGCCTCCTCTTTTAGTTCCTCGTCATCAACCACTTGATTCTCAATTTCAAGAGCTTTAACCTCTTTCTTTATTTCAGGATCTTGATCCTCCACTGTACGAGACTGAGTAATACACCTCTCTAGAGTATCCCCACAAGATTCTCAAACTTGTATTTTTCAGCCAATTCCCCAATAATATCTAGCTTGAAGCACGAGTATGCAGATACCTCATCACTGGGGTATTTCATCATCCTCTTCATCTGGAATACCATTTTTTCATCACCCACTCTGAGCATGAGCTGCCCCTCATAGATATCAAGGATAGCTCTGCCTGTACATAAAAATGGCCTCTCAAGAATTAGAGGCACCTTCTTATTTACCTCCATATTCACCACAATAAAGTTTACGGGGAACACAAATTTGTCCACCCGCACTAGAATATCCTCGATGATTCCCTCGAGTAATATGGTGGTCTGGTCAGCCAGCTGTAGGGGCACTGGTATTGATTTGGTCACCCCAAGCCCACCTTCCAGTTTCCTGAATACATACAGAGGCATTAGATTTATAGACGCACCAGAATCACAAAGGGCCTTGTCGAATTTCTCACTCCCCAACGAGCATAGTATGGTGAAGCTTCCTGGATCCCCACACTTTTGGGGAATTTTATTTTGCAATATGGCATTGCTGTGGGCGTTCAGCTTAACCACTGTTATCTCCTCTAATTTTCTCTTGCTGGACAGGATTTCCTTCAAAAACTTTGCATAAGCAGGTATCTGAGTAAGTACCTCTGTGAAGGGAATGTTCACATAAAGTTGCTTGAGCATCTCCAAGAATCGCCCAAAAATTTGTCAAGTTTTTCCCGCTTCATCTTTTGAGGGAATGGTAGAGCTGGCATATGTCCACTTTATTCAATCTCCTTTTGTATCCCACTACTCTGATTTTTCTGCTGTTCACTCTTTTTATCTTCCAGTGTCTCGAGCTGCTTGTTTATCACCTCTGGTCTTGCTTTCACCACTGGGTCAGCCAATTTTTTAACACTTCTCGGAGAT
Organism: Nicotiana obtusifolia; assembly: GCA_002018475.1. NCBI lineage: Eukaryota > Viridiplantae > Streptophyta > Magnoliopsida > Solanales > Solanaceae > Nicotiana > Nicotiana obtusifolia. The sequence goes on from MCJB01038171.1 coordinate 64,487, forward strand.
ACAACTTTGATTGTTTCCTTTGGGTTCTTTTCAGTGTTAGAGGGTAAAGTCCCAGGAGCCCTCTCTGATAAGAATTTTACAATCTATCCCAATTGTCTTTCTAAATTCCAGATGGTCGTGCCCTGCTCTCCTTGGCCATGGTGTCTAGCTGGGCTTGCATGGATGTGTTAGAGTCCACCTGGTGAATCCCAACAGATTTTCTTCTGTTATTACTCTCAGCCGGCCACTGACTAGCATCCTCAGATAATTCATCAAGGATTAAGACAACTTCCTCTGGAGTTTTCTTCATTAGTGGACCTCCACATGCAGTATTCAGAGTTCGTCGCGAGGACGGTGTTAGTCCATCCCAAAAATCCTGGAGTTGCATCCACAAATTAGTTCTATTGTGCTGACACTTTCTGACTATCTCCTTGAATCTTTTCCAAGTTTCGAAAACCATTTCTGTCTCCTTCTGGCAAAAATTGTGGATTTCCTTTCTGAACATCCCTGTTTTTGCAGCTGAGAAGTACTTGTCGAGAAACTTCTTGGCCATATCTTCCCATGTCCTGATCGAACCTATGGGTAAGCTACGAAGCCATTGCTTCGCGTCATCTTTCAATGAAAAAGGGAATTCCCTTAAGTAGAATGCATCCTTTGATACTCCATTGTATTGGAAGGTGTTCATGATTTCTTCAAAGTCCATCAAGTGATCCTCGTTCACCTTCCTACATTGTATTGAGAGGTGTTAGGATCTTTGTTCACCTTCCTTCTGACACTTGATAGTCCATGGTTGTAGACTACCCTAGCATAGTCATCCAATGATCTTCCAGGCCTGGGTGCTGCATTCTCGAACTGGTCTTCAACCAAGGGTCAGTTTAGATTGAATCTTCGACCCCTATTTTCTTCGACAGTCTCTTCAGCAATTCTCCATGTAGCTTCTTGTTGTGCTGCCTCTCGTGCAGTTAAGTATACTCCGTCTTTCTCTTTGTTTGCCATGGTATCTTGAGTCGAAGTTTGACCCAAGAAATTTTCTGTTAATTCTCTTTCTTTTCTCAGATGTCGCAGGTGTTTCTCCAACTCTGGTTCGTAAGGTATCATTTCCTTTGAAGAAGACCAAGTCATGCACTAGAGAAATCAAACTTGTATCCTACACATAAGTAAAAAAACATGAATAATTAAAGTAAAAACTGGTTCCTGAAAGTAATAAAAACTATTTTAAACACTATTGATTGTCAATCCCCGGCAACGGTGCCAAAATTCGACGAACGCAAACACAACACAAAATTATTGCTCGCTAATCAAAGATAACATATATTAATTATCGTCTCTACAGGGATTGGATTTAAATAATGTACGAATAATCTCCAGTTGTTTACTATCCAGGAAAATTAACACTTGATTTGATGACTATTACTATGATTAACTACTAAAATTAAGCAAATAACAGTTGATCACAAAAGACAGCAGATGAGCGACGAAGAAATATCAATGAGAGGAATAAAGACAATTGACCATATAAGTGCAAGATAACTGACTGAGGATCCAGTTTTTGAGGTAATTCACTCTATAATACGGTTGATTCTCACGAATTCAACCTATAATCAGATTACACTTGAAGTTAATGTTCCTCTTTTGATTAAACGTTAATTTCAGTAATTAATCCAATTGATGTACGGTAAAAAATTACAACAATAAAATGATGGTTATGATCTAAAGGGTAATTTCTCGCGACTATTCCCCTATATTCTAGTTCGATTTACAATTCAAGAGGCTCTTCCGATTACCTATTTGAATCACAAATTTAAACTAGAGCATAAGATATGAAGAAATTCAAGATCAAACTCCTCTTCCAATTAAGAAAAATAATAAATAACTCTACAATACAAATTTAAGCTCCATCAATTAATTCTAACAATTATCAAGAATCGAATCCCTAATCAAGTTATCGATACACTATTTTTTTCAACACCCTAATGAAAATTACTCCATAGCAATAGAGTAAGACATCTCAATAAGGTTCAACAATAAGGAAAACATCAATTCTAATGACTTGATACAGACTCCCGTATTTCACCGATTGCAGGTTGAAATATTGATGAATTCTTGAGTCTTCCAGCCTTTCGTAGGTGAAAAGTCCTCCAAAAAATATGTTTTCAGTGTATTTATACCAAGTAGGAACGAACCTGGACAAAATTACCCTCTTTGAGCCGAAGTGGGAAAACATGCAAACTTATTATATTCTGTGCGTCGCAGCCTGCGTCGCATCACTGTACTTTACTCAGTTGCAAACTTTGTGAACTCTGCGTCTGACAAAATTTTACTTATGCGTCGCAGGCCGCGTTGCAGCAGTACCTTTTCTTGTCACACCAAAGAAACCCAGCCTTTGAACTTATCGAACTTTTGACGCATATTGCACTAATGTGTCGCACTCTGTTACGCTTGGTGCATCGCATTAGTGCATTTATTCTGGCCCTTCCACTTTCTTCCCACTTTCGTATGCAACACCTGTCCAAGAGTCCTGGATGCGATCCCGGTTTAATTCTTTAGATTTTACTCAGACCTCAAAGCTCAAATTATTTGATTTAGCTCCATTTTATCCTTTTAGCTCGGAATCATTTCCTGCAAGGCATAAAACACGTAATAAGTGCAAATCACCACTATTTAAGCTCAAACATACATAAAATACAGTAATTTAGAGTGTAAACTACGGCTAAAAAACGGGTTTCTAGCCTGCCATCATTAACGAGCCAGGATTAAGTAGGGAAACTGTTACAATTATGTATCCTTGTATAAGGACTCATACCTCATTTTGTACCATCATCTAAATTTTACTTAATATTGCAATCAGTCTTTTACTTTATTTGATTCAAGCGTCCAATCTGAGATTCGAGGGAAGATTATCAATCAACAATAAGCTTTCTTTCCTTACTTACTATTTTCATTATTTTCCTTATTCTTTGAATTACCTAGAAAGTGAAGTAATTTTGGTTATCAGTAATCCGATTTTTCCTAATACTAACTTTGATCATAAAATTTATTTTTGGGTTAAACAGCAACACCAATATTTCTTGTAAAGTGAAATCAGAACCAAATTTTCTAAATTTTAAATCCATAACTAGACACTAACAATTTCTTTTGAAAGAACAGAAAACCAGTCAGTAGGATGTTCTGTAATTAAAACACCAAGAAATAGTATACCTTGTGAAGATGGATTTTAGGATATAGCAAAAATGTCATACGTTGGCTATGGTCTTTAATCGGACACAGTTATGGTTTGAAGATCATGAATTCATCATTGAACTTATAATTCGTTGTAATTATAATTTATAATTAAATATTTATATATATTTAATAAGTGTTCTTGTATTTATATATGATTTAAGCAAAAGCTAGTAAATTCATCAGAACTTATAGCTAATACTCTAGCTCGCCCTAGTCTTTAACTTCTACTCCTACTATGTAGGCTAACGTATGCAAATTTGTCTTAGTTTTAGGTTTGTTAGCATAGAATCAAGAAATTTTTTGTAGGAACATCCAAAATTTGCAACTGTAAATGAGACTTTCAAAACCCAGTTTCACGGGAGTGGGGTTTGACTTTGGGAAAGGGAAGCTAGCTTGGAAAGTTTCAAAAATTTCAGTCAGTCCGGGCAGGTGTGTGAACTTTGGTCCGTGAGCTTTAATGTCGTCTTTTTCACTCACTTCCCTTATGAATTTCAGGAGACATGTTTGTATTTGGCCCTACACATTAAACCCTCTTAAATCAATTAATTTGAAGCTTATGGTACATTCCCTTTTTGATTACATAGTTGAATATCCTTTTTGTTTGTCATCATTATATTCAATACTAGCTGCACGATTGTTAGAAATCAAGAAACTTCTATGTCAAATCCAAAATATTTCTTCTACACCATTTTGTATACGGTATTCATTGATCCGACTAAATAAAATTCCTCAATAACTCGTAAGGCCCATTAAAATGAAAACACTTTCTACTAAGTGTTTTTTTCTTGCCAAAACTCGAATCTGAAACGTATAATTAAAAGTAAAAGGTTCCATCAGTGGCAGAGTCACCTTATTCAAAGGCCCCTTTGTCAGAAAATTTATACCGCATCGCTAAACAATTTTTTATATGTATATATTATTATATATTAACTCTCCTTGATTTCTTCGTGTGTTTACTTTTTTATATTTTGATACATTTTACCGCTTGTTTGGATGGTTGTTACCCATTGTATTGTATCGTATTGTTACTTTAAATACAATGTTTATTTTGATTGTTCCTTAAATTTTATTTTATCGTATCGTTAAATAATTCGTTACACAACAAGGAAAAGTGTCAATTTATGAAACGTCGGATTTGGTGTGATGGCGTCGTTTTCTTACTTTTCTCTCATTTTGTCGTTCCTTATTATTTAATAATCATATTTTATCATTTACCCTACTTTTTTATACAATAATTCTATTCCGTATTTTATTTTTTTCGTAGTAATATTGCAAGTTTATTCTTGATATTATTAGTGTGTGATTTCATGAAACGACGGCAAACAATACAATCTATCCAAACGTTGTGTTCATCAAACAATACAATACAATATGATACATTATGAAACGACGTGTAACAACAATCCAATCAAATCGTTAGTGAAAATTCTGGCTCCGCCTCTAAATTCCAGCCATTCCTTACTCCACCATTATCCCTTGGTGGTGCCATATCCAAGATACTTAAAGTTAACAACTCCCATTGTTCTTTTTCTTTTTCTGGTAGGTGGTGAAGAGGGGATGCAAATCTTTAAACAATCTGAAGAAGCAAAGAGCTTCTAACTAATACAGACATCACATGTCCCACAATACCACTTCTTGAATTCTGAACTTTGAGACTACAACTAAACTAACGCACCAAATCCCATCAAATTCAACTCCCCTGATTCACGGCACTTTTTTTTTGAGACTTGATATCCCTCTCACGGACTTGAACTTCATTACCCGCCACCCCTCAATCTTATATTTATATTCAATTGCATGTTCCCGCTAAACTACAAACTATAACTTCCTCTCTACCACATCTTACAACTGAAGAGCTAACTCTTTTCAAAATCTCACTCGAGTTGAAATTTCATTCTAACTTAAAGAGTGATCGATGGCAGTCGCAAGGAGTTCCAGTTCCCGATCAAGCACTGAGCTTTTGATCCCTAAGAAATGGAATCATAGGGAGATCAATTCTCCTGAGAGAAACATGATTTGGATTGAACCAAAACCTAAGGCTTTCAAAACTGTCCCTGTTATTTATTATCTTTGCAGAAATGGCCAACTTGAGCATCCTCATTTCATTGAAGTTCCGTTCTCTTCCTCTGATGGACTCTATCTCATAGGTAACTGATATAACACTATATTGACTGCGATTTATGGAATTTTCCGTGTGTTAAAATTAAAGAATTTTCAAATATAACACTATATTGATGGTTGATTTTTTATTTGCTATTATTCTCAGATGTGTTAAATCGGTTGAATTTACTGAGAGGAAAAGGCATGGCTTATTTGTTCTCCTGGTCTTGCAAGCGGTACTTTAGTTCCTGCAAGAAAAAAATTATATTTCAGATAAATTTACGAATTTTTTTTGTTTTATTTGCAATTTTATGTATAAAATTTGATGATTTTTTTACAGGAGCTATAAAAATGGATACGTGTGGCACGATTTATCGGAGAACGAATTGATTCATCCAACAAACGGTCACGATTACGTTCTCAAAGGATCGGAGCTTCTAGAAACTTCAATGAGTTCCCGATTTTGTGAAATTTCACGTTCTGATCACTCGGATGAAAATCGCGATTCTTCTTCTTCGACTACGGCGATCATGAGGAGGAGGAATCAGTCGTGGAGTTCATTCGAGAATCCTCGGCAAGAGTACAGTGTAGTGTACAAGTGTGAGTCCGGGCGAGAAATCGCCGGAAAATTCAATTCATCGGCGGCGGACACGGCGACACAGACGGAGGAGAAGCAGAGGGAACAGGAGAATAAGAGTATGGAGCTGAGCAGAGAAGAATTGTCTCCGCCACCGTCGATGGATAGTTCTGATGGAATCGACAGTGGAAGTGGATCGAAGGGCGTTGATCTAACGGCTGAGAATGAGTTTAGCGGTGGTGGTAGAATGAGGGCGTCTCGTGTTGTGATGCAGCTTATAACTTGTGGATCCTCCACCTCAGTTGACTGCTCATCGCTAAAAGGCAAAAATAGGACCAAATATTGATTAAAAGTTCAAAATAATTCTGTCAACCTGAAGTTGAGCGACAACTGGTACTAAAAATTGTGATTTCTTTTGCCTAACATTTATTTCTTGTCAATCATTCAACATATGCTGCGAATTAAAAAACATTTCTAAACTACTAAACTTTAATTAATTAAACTTAAAATGAACTTTTTTCTATTTTTTTTGTAACGCAAATTGTTTGCGTGAATATTATTGATTAAATCGTTGTGTCCGCTAATGTTATTATTCACACCTATATATATATAGTTGGATCGGTCGTTTTTCTTAATATGTTAGAAAATGGATTAACAAATTACTACTAGAGTATTATTTATGCATGTATCCTACCTTAACTTCTTGTTGTTTGCTTCCTTTATATGCTTTGACATAAATCTGTGTAAAAGAATTGAGCATTTGATTATAGGGTTGGGTTTTGCATTTTGGCTATGATATGATATTTGTCCACACTGTTGGCAGATGGTTCTGCCAATTGTATTGAAGAAAATTCTCTAAAAAACATGTTTATGAATTATACCATCGATCTTTTCTAATGTGGCCCTCCGTGGTTTTTGCAATGTCTAATTGCTCTATTGCGTCCGAGCATCGGATCTTATATAGGTTCCAAAATGAAATTGGATTAGTGGGAAAAAAAAAAACTACAATCTTGCCCGATATCAACTCTGAAGTCTCAAGTACATGCCCCAGCCAAAAAAGAAAAAGAAAAAGAAAAACTAATACATGCACGTTTGGCATGTCAACAGCAATTGATGCTACGCCAACTTTTGTACTCACTAGTATCAATTGAATTTATACACGGTTTAAAAAATATATAATTTAATTTAATACGAATAATCTAAGAATAGTAAATAATTGAATTAAAGGAAACAAAGCAATCAAACCAAATGTGATGGATGATTAAGTCTAGCTTTACGATAGATGTTGGAAATCGATTCCAACTTAGCTCTCAGAACGGGCTCAGTTGAACTCAATAAACAAGCAGCTGAAGAACACTTTAAATAATAGCTAGAGAACAAAAATTAACTTTATTGCTTTGGTATGCGTGTCAATTGTGGTCTTCAAAATAAAATAAAAAATCCTCCCTTTTATGTAGTAGAGGAGTTTCAGTCCTAGTACAAGTCTAAGTACGATAAAAATCTTTTTCTTCTAATAAACGTTGATATACAGTTGATATCGGGCGAGATTTGCACCGTAACATCCGGTTAAAGGCGGATATTTCGGCCCCTCGGTTGCCCTGTCTAACCGTCTTTCCCTTATTCTCAATTCTCCACTTTAATCGAGCTCAATGCTTGGTCGTGTCCAGTTCCGAGCGCACCATTCGTCCTCCCCGGGCTCTGGTCCGTGGAAGACTTCGGCTTTACTCGAGGCCATATCGGGTCGGGCTGTCCTCTCGTTTCTTTATCGGGAAATTGGGGGGTAACTCTTATCCCCGATTTTACCCGCACACATATAGTCTCCTCACTGTCAGATAGCATATTTATAGAAACGACGAGAAGTTATTAACTGACCCTTCCTTCCTCCGTACGCTACAAACGAGTCGACGAGTCAGCAAAACATCCCATCAATCGCGTCGTTCTAACTTTGAACACGTGTAGGCTGCCGGTTGACCATCCTCGGTGAGCATCGAATGCGAAATGTCATGCATTAATTATCTCCCTTCTATAAGCTTTGATTTCTCTTTTTTCACTTTTTTACTTTTCGATTTCGAATCTTCTTAAGTTACCCTTGAACTTTTTACTTGTTCATAATTCCTTCAAATCTTCATAAATTGTTCTTCACGTCTTTATTTCTTCATCTCCAATCTTCAGATCTTCATATTTCGTCTTTGAATTTCAAGTCATACCTTCAAATCTTCTTAGCCATCTTCAAACCTTTATATCCACCTTCAACCCTTCATATTCCCAAATAAAGATGGCAAAATTTCGAAGTGTGTGCCTCAAAATACCACTCCTTCAACTTCTACCCCAGCCGCTAATATCGAAGCGACCTTACCAGCAGTAACCTCGGAACCTCCTCCTAAGGATTTTATCCCCGGAGGCTATTCCACAGATAACAACTTTAAGGTCGAGACTCCAAACAAGGAGATCATGGTGAGGAGGTGTGTAGGTATATCTGCTCCATCACCGAATCCCATTTCAAGGAGTGTGTCGAGGGAATCTGCAAACAATTGACATACTCAGAGCGCGAGTGACGCAAACTATATAAAGGCAAATGGGAGGCATGTTCCCATAGAGAGTATCTTTCTTCTCCTTGTTGAATTTCCTTTTTATTCTATCATCACTTTGACTAAGCCCCTTTCTCTTTTCACATGTTTGCCCAAGACCACCGAGCTTGGGGAAATATTCGAGGGCGAGGCCTCGTCCCATCTGCAAAACCCTCCTCTTCGTTACAACATACCGCCGAGCCTGCTGCGAAAAAGGAGGAGAAATCAAGAAAGAATAGGAGGTCCTCTGGCTCCTCGGATGCTCCTGCCGAGACCAAGAAGAAAAGGGTCACGGTCAGGGTTAGAAAGAGTACCAAGAAATGTACTCATGTCAGGGTCCCGGACCCTGATTCTCTCTACCGGCTAAAAGACTACCCCGAGGACGATGACATGGAGTTTGTTGTCCACGAGCTAGCCGACACTGAACAAGAGCTGGCAATACCAAAGGAGGGCGACTGTAAGGATAAACCTTCCTCAGCTCAGGAGCCCGAGGGAGAACCTTTGGCCACTACCCCTCGAGAGGCTAATCCGGTCCCAGGAGAGGCCACCGACGTCATTGATGTCCCGCAGTCATCGTCCCACACGTAGTCTCTTTTTGTTGAGGCTCGGGCCGTTAGAGAAAAATCGATCGAGGCATCACGGGCTGCGGATGAAGCTCTTAACTTATTTTGCGAAGGTATGGACGTCGGTGCGTTAGAGGACCACTTCAGTTTTGGAAATCTGGAGATCCCGAAAAGGTATGTGCCGAGGGGGTCAGGCGGACCAAGTTCGAGCCCAAAGCTTGTGAAGCAGTTTCCCACCCCGAGCGTGGACCGTAACAAGGTAGTTATGTTTACGGTATCGGCGGTTACCAGGATATTATTTGGGCCGATCGGTGTAGCCAGCTACCTTCGCTCCTTGGTGACCGATGACGACCAAGCGAAGATGAACGAGGTGGACGCGCCGGGACTTTTCAACGAGGCACAACAGGCATTGAACAGGGTATATTTTCTTCCCCTTATAAATTTGAAGAGTCCATTTTGTCATAGTATACTCTAATGATTTCGACATTTTTTATGCCTCAGGCTTCGGTGCTTTTCATGAGAGCTTCCACCAGTCTTGGATGGAGGTGAGCCACCTTGAATTCGAGCTCAAGGAGCAGGTCCGGTTAAAGAACATGTACAAAGCTCTTTCTGAGCAAAAAGATGAGGTTCTCAGCGATCACTCCGTCCCCCAAGCCGAGCTAGAAAGAGCCCAAGAGGAGGCCTCGAAGGTGCAATGGGAACATGTCCATTCTGGTTGAAAAGGTAACAGTGTTGAGATTAATAACGAGAGGCTACGCGCAACTGGTAGTGCCACAAACTCGCAAGTCTAAGAGAAGATAGACCCGATCGACCAGCTTACGGCCAAAATGAACGAGGTTAAAGCCTCAGCCGAGGAGTTGAGGAGCAAAATAGATCTCCTGGCCTCAGAGCGGGATGCAACCAAAGAGGATTTGGCATCGACCAAAGATTAGCTCTGGGTGATGAGGGAAAAAGCCGAAAAATGGTCTCGGCTGAATGAGGAGCTCCGGACGCAACTTAACTAGGCCGTTACAGAACGGGACACTCTCAGGCAAGAATACACCGCTCTGAAGTCCAAGTTGGAGGCGGCTTCGAACAAGGCCTCTGAAGTTCAGAACATGTTGGCTAGTATAAGAATGATGTAGAGGTAGCCGAGGCACATGTAATAACAACGGCCGAGTATGTAAAGTGGTTGTCTTAGTGGGAGACCCTTGAGGAGGTTCATGCTCGAGGGATTGACCTAGTGGCCGAGATCAAAGAGGCGAAGAGGAGTGAGGCTCAAGCCAAAGAGAGATACCAGCCCGATGGTTCGGGCAGCGAGTTGGGCTCCGATAAGGACTAGGGGAGAAATGCCTTAGTTTATTTTTTTGTTTTCCCTTGTATTTTTGTATTTTGGGGTCATTTTCACAGTGCCTCTGTAAATACCTTTTTGGTACATATGTATATAAAAAGTTTTCTTCTGCTATGTGTCTTTTAGTTTTCTGTACTTGCTGTGTGTCCAAGACTTATAATATGTTGTTGATGCTTAGCATAGGATTTGACATCGTTTAAATTGTTCATTCCATAAAGCCCAAATGAGGCCTGGATTATGTAATAACTCCGAATTGCTTCGGCTTTGGAGGACCCGATAAAAATGAAGTCTTTGTTAAAATTTTGAACGTTTTAGCCGGACACAATCATTCTTTGCCGAAATTCAAGACCGAGTAATTTTGACGGGGTATAACTTAGTCTTTTTTTTTATCAAAAATATGTAAGAACCTTACTTTTCAAAAATGAACTCAGACGTCTCCGAGCCGTTTAAGTTGGCCGTGGCTTTTTGCGTTTGGGCCCTGCCTAGTAGGCGCAATGCCTCCGGGATTTAGTAACCTGAATTTTCCGATCTTATCACTGGGTAGCATTCCCAGGTTCGGGGAGGCCCGTAGGCTTAAGTGTTTTGAACCCAACATTTGTTCTAGGTAACTTTTGACAATAATATTGTTTATGAAAATGTGAGCTGATGAAACACAGATGGCAAATTTCTTTCATTATTTTGAATGTCGTGTAAATAGTAATGGTACAAAAGTTATATGTCATGGCGAGAATGAGCTATGTGGGCACGATTCATTTGACTGTTTGACCCTTACACTTAATCCTAATATTCAAGCCTTGGTTTTCAATATCGAATAAAAATGCATTCTATATTCCCGAACTCAAGACCTTGAATTAGGGTGTGATGGCCCCCCAGTATTCGAGACCGAATTTATGAGGGCTCGAATACTATCGATCTAATACGGGTGATCCGCATTCCCCAGCCTTAGGTCGATCTTCAAAACTAGGGTAGCACGTTTTACTGTTACCTCGTTAAAAACCTTGTTGTAAAACCGACCTTGGAAAAAAGTCGGTCCTAGGAAAAAAGAGTGCAACGCGTGCTTTACGCTAATCCTTATATTTGACTTTGACTGAGTACCTGCACGGGTTAGTTCGAAGCGTAATAAACCACAAAGAAGATTTTGTGCATACCTTAGTAGTAGTGTCACTTTAAATGTTCCACATTCCAATTGTTGGGTAGTTGTACCCCATTTCTGAATTCAAGCCGGTACGAACCCTTCCCGGTTATACCGGTGACTCTGTACTGTCCTTCCCAGTTCGGGCCTAGTTTCTCGTTATCGGGGTTCTTGGTATGTAGTGTAACTCTCCCTAGTACCAAGTCCCCAATTTGGAAGTGTCGACGGTTTGCCCTTCGGTTGTAATATCTCCCCATGCATTATTTTTGGGCCGCTAACCGCACTAGGGCGGCTTCTCACCTTTCGTTCACTAAGTCTAAGCTCTTGGCCATGGTCTCGTCATTTAATGTCTCCGTAGCGAATTGGAACCTTAGGCTCGTTTCTCCTACCTCTACCAAAATCAGAGCTTCTGCGCCGTTGACTAGAGAGAACGGTGTTCCACCGGCGCTCGAAGTTGTTCGATATGCATAAGAGCTCAGGCAAAATTTCTTTCCATTTTCCTTTTGAGTTTGTCAATCTCTTCTTCAGGTTCTAGAGTACAGTTTTGTTTGTTGATTCTGCTTGTCCATTCCCACTTAAGTGGTAGGGAGTCGATAAAGTCTTTTTGATTTTTTTTATCCACAAAAAACTTATTAATCTTGCCGCCGATGAACTACCTCCCATTGTCACACGTGATCTCGGCCAGTATCCCGAACGGGCATATTATATGATCCCAGATGAAGTCAATGACCTCTTTTTCCCTAACTTTCTCGAACGTCTATGCGTCGACCTACTTGGAAAAATAATCAGTCATAAGTAAGATGTACTGGGCTTTGCTGGGTGCCCACAGCAAGGGACTGACGATGTTCATTCCCCATTTCATGAACGGCTAGGGGAAAGGACCACGTGAAGCATCTCCCCTGGTTGGTAGATCATCAGGGCGTACCTCTAACATTCGTTAAACTTTTGAACGAAGTCTTTTGCATCTTTTCCATCTCGTTTCAGTAATAACCAGCTCTGATCAATTTTCGAACCAAGGACTCGGCTCCCGAATAGTTTCCATAAGTACCCTCGTGTACTTCCCTCATCATGTAGTCGGTCTCCCCCAGACCCAAGCACCTTGCTAATTGTCCAAAAAATGATTTTCGGTATAATTTATCACCAACCAAGCTAAACCTGGCAGCCTTACTACGTAGGGCTCTCGATTCTTTGGGATCTTATGGCAATTTCCCTTTCTGAAGGTAGTGTATGTATTTGTTTCTCCAATCCCAAGTTAAGCTTGTTGATTTTACCTCAACGTGACCTTCCTCTATCATTGAGTTTATCAATCGCACCACTGCTCCGGAATTGAATTCATCGGAGTCGACTGACGACCTTAGATTAGCCAACACATCAGCCTCGTTATTTTGATCTCGGGGTACATGATGTAGTGTCCATTCCTTGAACTAGTGCAATATCACTTGCAACTTATCCAAGTATCTACACATATGGCCCTCTTATACTTTAAATGTCCTGTTAACTTGTTAAACGACGAGGAGGGAGTTGCACTTGGCTTCGATCACCTCAGCCCCCAGGCTCTTATCCAGTTCTAGACCTACAATCATAGCCTCATATTCGTCTTTGTTGTTAGTCAATTTCACAGTTCTAATAGACTGCCTTATTACATTACTTGTAGGTGATTTTAATACGTTTCTCAACCTCTACCTTTTCTCTTTAGAAGCACCATTCGTGAATAGGGTCCAAACCCCTAAGCTAGTCCCCGAGGAAAGCAACAATTCTTTCTCGACCTCAAGGATCAAGGCCGGCATAAAGTCAGCCACAAAATCTGCCAAAATCTGAGATATTATGGTAGTTTGGGGTTTATACTAGATATTGTACCCACTAATCTCTACGGCCTCTTTGGCCAGTTGACCCGAGAGTTCGGGTTTATGCATAACATTTCTTAGCGGGTACGAGGTCACGACACATATGAGGTGACATTGAAAATACGGTTTTAGTTTCTTAGTAAGCTGAGTGCTAATTTTTCTAAGTGTGTATACCTCATTTCGACATCGCCTAGGGTTCTACTAAAATAATAAATAGGAAACTACATACCTTCTTCTTCCCGGAACAGGACACCACTTACCGCTACCTCGGAGACTGCCTAGTAGAGGTATAGCTATTCATTTATCTTCAGGGTGTGTAGTAGAGGAGGGCTTGATAGATATTGTTTGAGTTTTTCTAAAGTCTGCTAACATTCTGGGGTCCAAAAGAAGTCATTCTTCTTCTTCAGCAATGAGAAAAATCGATGGCTTGTCAGATGACCTCGAAATAAACCGGCCTAGTGCGGCTATCTGCCAGGTCAGTATCTGTACCGCCTTAACGTTGTCGACTACGGTGATATCTTCTATGGCTTTTATCTTGTCCAGATTGATCACTTTTCCTCGGTTGGATACCATAAAAACGAGGAACTTGCTCGAGCCGACCCCGAACGCACATTTCTCCGGATTCAAATTCATGTTGTATTTCCTCAGTATGTCGAAGGCTTCTTGCAAATGCTTCAAATAGTCCTTTGCTCGCAGGAACATAACTAACATATAGTCAATATTAACCTCCATTGACTTTCCTTTTTGTTTTTCGAACATCCGGTTAACTAGGCGTTGATACGTGGCACCGACATTTTTTAATCCAAACAGCATTACGTTGTAACAATAGGTGCCAAATTTAGTTATACAAGAAGTATTCTCTTGGTCGCCCGGATCCATCCGCATTTGGTTGTACTCGTTATAGGCATCGAGAAAACTTAGTGTCTCATGCCCGGTCGTCGCACCGATCATTCGGTCATATAGGTCCTTATAATCTACACAAATTCTAAGTATTTTTCCCTTTTTAGATATGAACACAATGTTAGCTAGCCAATTCGGGTATTTAAATTCCTGAATGGAACCTATTTTCAAAAGTTTAGATACCTCGTCTTTGAAAAATATGTGTTTGATCTCGGACTGTGGCCTCCTCTTCTATTTGACCGGGTGGAATTTTGGATCCAAGCTTAATTTGTGAGTTGTCACCTCCAGTGGGATCTCTATCATATCTAAGTAGGACCAGGAAAAACATTCGATATTAGTTTTAAGGAAATCAATAAAAAATTTCCTAAGCTCAGGAGTTAACCCGTACCCAGGTATACCTTTCTATCTGGTAGGTACTCGATCAGTATGACCTGCTCCAATTCCTTGATTGTTGATTTGGAGGAGTCGGTATCATCGGGTGCTATAAAGGATCTTAGGACACCGAAATCATCATCTTCATTTGCTGTGTGTTCCCCTTGTTTCCTTGGCACAGTCAGGGTCGGGGCTGCTGATTGTTATATGGTTTCTTTCTATTCGACCAGTCCCCTACCTTTTGATGTTGTGACCGGGGGCACCGAGATCACTTCCTCGACAATGAACATCTCCTTTACGGCCGGTTTTTCCCGATAGACCATTTTGATTCCGCCTGGGGTGGGAAACTTCAACGCCTGATGTAGGGTCGAAGGCGCCGTTCTTATGTTGTGGACCCATGGCCTCCCAAACAAGGCATTCTATCTCATATCCTCCTCGATCACACAAAATTTCATTTCCTGGGTGGTCCCGACAATGTTTACCGGTAAGGCTATTTCACCCTTTGTTATCTCGCATGCCATGTTGAACCCGTTCAATACTCGTAGTGCCGATACAATTTGGTCTATTAATCCAGTTGTTCTACAACCCTCCATTAGATGATGTTGGCCGAGCTACCTGGATCCATTAAGACAAGCTTAACTTGAGATTTATTAATAAGTACGGGTATTACCAGTGCATTGTTGTGAGGCTGGATGATGCCCTCGGCATCCTCGTCGCTAAACGAGATGGACCCCTTTGGGACGTAGTCCTGAGTGCAATTTTCCCTTATGATAGAAACTTTGGTGCGCTTTATCATTGGCCCTTGTTGGACCTACTCCCCCAATGATCATGTTGATCACGTGTTGAGGCTCCTCCTACTCAGTTTGTTTGTTGGCGTCCTTGTTTTCGGATTGATTTTTGGACCTCTCACTTAGGAATTGCCGAAGATTCCCATTGTTGAATAGACGAGCTCCTTCTTCCCTTAGCTGTCTACTGTGAGTACCGTGGTATTTGCATACCAAGTTGTGATCCCTTTTTACGGGATCGGACTGAAGTGGCCTAGGTCATTTTTTCTCCTTGATGCGTCCAATGACCGACATTATACTCGCAGCATCTACGTTGAAGTTATATTCCGATACTCGGGGCTTCCTTGCCCCAAGTGATCTGTCGAAACTGTTCTTACTCATCAGACCTCGGTTGCTAGGTCCTTGGTCACTTCTCTTGTTATTACTGGCTGGGTGGAAACCGGGTCCGTTTCCCCTTCTATCCTAGCTGTATGGCTGATACCCGATCTCAGACCGGCCTTAGCTCCTGGTCCATAATTCTTTTAGATCTATCATTCGCTCTATGGGGTAAACAGACCTCGAGTGGGCTCCAACTAGTCGTCCTCGACTCTAATATTTGACTGGTACTTGTTATGAACATTGGCCCAAGTAATCACCGGGTATTCCACCAAGTTTTGGTTTAATTTTTGAGAAGCAATGGAACTTCGGGGGTTGAACCCTTGAGTGAACGCTTGAACGGCCCAATCATCTACGACCGGGGGCAGGTCCATCCGTCCCATTTGGAACCTCGACACGAACTCCCTAAGTATCTCGTTGTCTCTTTGTTTGACTTTGAAGAGGTCTGATTTCCTCGTCTTGACCTTGATGGCTCCAGAATGGGCTTTAACAAAGGCATCTGAAAGCATAGCAAATGAATCAATAGAATTTGGAGGTAGGTTATGCTACCATATCATTGCCCCTTTGGATAAGGTTTCCCCAAATTTCTTCAACAACACCGATTCAATCTCGTCATCTTCTAGATTATTGCTTTTTATTGCGCACGTATAAGAGGTTAGGTGCTCGCTTGGATCTGTGGTCTCGTTATATTTGGGAATATCGGGCATTCGAAATCTCTTCAGAATTGGCTTCGGTGCCGCATTTGGGGGGAAGAGTTTCTCGATGAACTTTTTGGAATCTGGACCTTTCAATATTGGATCCACTCCTGGGATCTGATCGACCCTCGAATTATAAGTTTCCACCTTCTTATGATTTTCCTCTATCTTATTTTCACCGGACTCTACCCGCTTTGTTAACGCTTCAAGCATTTTCATCACCTAGAAAGTTTCTCCGGGTCCAAACTCATCCAGCTCCGTGACAATTCGTTCATCTTTCCAAGTGTCTTCTCTAACTTGCTTGGGTTAGGTCGTGTTATGGGCGTGATTTGAGTATGTAGCTGTGCTATTGCTACTTGCTGAGCTTGTAGCATTTCAAAAATCAATTGTAAGCTAACTACATTACCTTCCCCTTCAGGTGCTTCCTGAGCCATGGCAGGGGTGCCCCGCGAATGCTATTTTGGGGATCAGTTGGTAGGTTGATGTTGATGGCAACTTGTGAGTTAGCGTCGACCGGATCAGTGATTGGAACACCACGTCACTGCTTGATACCATGTTATTATTTTCATCATGGTGGCCTGACTCGGTGTCAACGTTCAAGTGAGCAAACTGAGAATTCGACATTTTAAATAAACCTGAAATCAAACTTTAAAAAGCAAGTGTAAAATGGGGTGTGTTATAGAGATTCGTATTAAATCACCACTATTATCCTTAGCCCCACGGTGGGCACCAAATTATTTACCCTTAAAATGAGTAACAATTTAATTTATACGCGTTTAAAAGGATATGTGATTTAACTTAACACGAATGATCTAATAATAGTAAATAATTGAATTAAAAGAAAACAAATCGATCAAACCAAATGTGATGGATGATTAAGTCTAGCTTTACGATAGATGTTGGAAATCAGTTCCGATCCAGCCCTCTGAACGGGCTGGATCGCATCTCAATGAACAAGCAACTGAAGAACACTTTAAACAATAGCTAAAGAACAAAAATTAACTTTATTGCTTTGGTATGCATGTCAATAGTGGTCTTCAAAATAAAAAAGTTCTCCTATGTAGTAGGGGGTTTCAATCTTAGTACAAGTCTAAGTAAGGTAAAAATCTTTTTCTTCCAGTAAACACTGATATGCAGTTGATATTGGGCGAGATTTGCACCGTAATATCCGGTTAAGGACGGATATTTCAGCCCCTTGATTGTCCTGTCTAATCGTTTTTCCCTTATCTTCGGTTCTCTGCTTTGCTCGAGCTCAATGCTTGGTCGTGTCCGGTTTCGAGCACACCATTCATCCTCCCCGGACTCTGGTCCATGGAAGCCTTTGGCTTTACCTGAGGCCATATCGGGTCGGGCTGTACTCTCATTTCCTTACCGGAAAATCAGGGATAACTTTTATCCCTGATTTTACCAGCACACACTCACAAAATAGAAAGTAAAAAAATAAAAGAAAAAAAGGTACATTTATATATTATTGCTCTCCCTTTTTCTTTTTTTGTTTTCCCTTTGGTTGTCCGCTACGCCCCATGTAAGGCTCATTGAAAAAGTGAAGCACTCTTAATCATGATTTTTTTTTATTCTCAAGACTCGAATCCAAAAATCTTGTGTTAATGGGGAGGGATCAAATTCATCCACCAAAACCATTGGTGATTTGGTTTTCTCTACCATAATTGCATATGTAGTGTGTTTTACTGGAAAAGTAAGAAAACTGAAAAAGACTAGCTAGCACCTTGCCTGTTGAAGTAGATTAAAAGGTCAATATTGTCAAGTGGGAATGCATAACTAGATATGATATATGTCTCAATAACTACTTGAAGAACCAACAAAAAGTTGAAAAAGTCAAGGATTTTTTTTTAATCGATTGAAATCGAGCATAGCAAGTAACAATTTCTTCGTTTTTTTTAATCGATTTAAATCAAGCATAGCAACTAACAAAACGTTTGATACTGACTTTCGTTTTGCTAACTACATACTCAATGCAAGCTTTAATTGAAGGGCTTCGTCTTTGATGTCATCACTACTCTTAGTCAAAACACGTACTTATTATTTGATGATATAAAATCATACCACTTCTTCCAATAAGCACTTGCCTATTTTCTTGAATCGAAGTTGGAACAGTAAATAGGATTTTCTTTTCTTTGTAAGATAAATAATACCTAAATAATCACGATTGTACACAGAGGCGGACCCATAATTTTAATGTAATTGGAACATTAGTATTCTGCTTAATCAATATCCCCTAAAAGTTTTTAGTGTTCAGAGTGTCAAGTTATTTAAATTAATCATTTTCAAATATGCACATATACATATACAAGATTCTGCCGAAGTTTATATAGATTTGGTAACCCCTTAATATTATACACAAGTCCCCCTCTAATTTGATTGTACATATATATAACTGCACGGAGTAGCAATTCTTTTTCTTTCTTCTCTTTAATATAAGTAAAGGAAAAATATAACAATATAAAACTAGTGGATACACAAGATTAAATTTATTTTGTAAATACAATATAATGACACTATATATATACCTATGTATACTAAAATATAACAGTCACCGGAAAGGTAAACTTCCATGCAATAGACTCTAATTTGCATATAAAATAATAGGAGTATTTTTTTTAATAAGTTTCTCAGATTACACATTTTTAAACACCCAACCCAATTATTTTCCCTTTTGAGTACGTTTTCGGCATGTGAATTTCTTTAGTTTAATTATTTGACCTCATTTTAGTTGGTCTTAAAGCAATTTCTTAGACTTTTCAAGAAATTTAATTTGATCGTGTTGTGAAAATATATATGTGTGTGTAATAGTATGATATGAATACATGACTCCCATTTTAAGAGATATATATATATAGAGACCGTGCTACAGTGAAAGTGCTACATATGCAAAGGGACCATATGCAAGTGTATGCTTAGTAAGTTAGACTCAGGCAGCAGAGCCGACCACATGCAAGCGTATGCTAAGTAAAAGGAGGCAGAACCGACCGAATGCAAGTATGTAAAAGCAAGATTAAAACATAAAATCTGGTGGCAGAACCATCCAGAAGTGTTATTGATATAATAAAAGAAATACAAATATTAAAAATTGAAACTTAAAAGCTTATAGGGGTATAGCTCTTAAGGCTCGAGAGGTTTTTGAGAGAGAAATGTGTAGAGAGGAGTATCCGAAATTTGGGTGAAGGATTGAATGCCCTCTGAAGTGAATGAGGGGGTCTATTTATAGAATTATAAACCGTGCTACAGTGAAAATGTACAGTACTTTGCTACAGTAATCTACAGTAACATTGCTACGGTAATCTACAATAGCTTTCAGAAAATATTCTTTGCTGGCGTCAGGACTGATGTCAGCAGCAAATTGGTCCTGATTTTGACTCATTTTGGGTCATAGTCAGGGTCATCCTCTTCTTCTAATTGTTTTTCAGACGAACTAGATGAACGTTGATCGGGAACCTTTCCCTTAAGCTGTTGTAGAAGGTTTTCCATCTCCTGGATGTAGTATTTCTTGCTGGTAGAGCCTGCTAATTTGGCTTGAACTAGCCTTCTCTGCTGCAAAATGAAGTGTTTGCTACATCTGTTGGTGATAGAAATTTGGGGTTGCTGGAAAACTATTTTCTGACTGCTGGTAAGTAGGTTTCTATGGCATCTTTCCATGCCTTTTACTACTTATAGTAGCCTTAAAGGGCTAACCAAGGCATATCTCTGAATCCTTCCCGTTTGTGGAAAATAAACTTCTGGGTGTATATCCATGGAATGTGAAATCTGAGGAAAAATTGAAGAAACTAGGGAATGTGCTGGTCTCCGTTAAATCTGAAACAAAAATATTCAAATTCTTCTTTCAATGATGGAGGAAATATGTCTGCTAAATGACCGTAAATAGGCCACTATTGGTGCAAAAATTATTGAAAAAACTCTATTTGCAAGTGTTTTCCCCAAAGGAGGAAATATAAATGTTTGTTAGTATGGTTTTAAAAGATTAGCGCATTAAACCACGCGTCCCTATAATCATAGTAATTGAAAAATTGGAGAGAAAATAGTTGGGAAATTTTTCTGACTTTCATAGGGTAATCAGCCTATTCCTTTGGCAAGATGATTTTGTTTATCCATACCGTGGTATGGGTGATATAGGTTTGGGTTTTGTCCAAAAAAGATTTAAAGAAACAAGAATGAGTGTCTCTAAGGATAAATTCATAAAACTTCTAGTTATGAACAAGAGTTTTTGAAGAAAATTGTATGTTGGGGTCGAGCATCTTTTTGGCTACTACTAGAGGGTTAGGATCCCAATAATGTGGCTCGGTTTGGAGAGTGAGTAAGTCATCTCTTTCTTAATATATTGAGGTTCCTCCGAATAAGGACCTGCTGAAGAAATTGACTGAAGTACAGGTGAAAAAAGTGTCTGTTTAGGTGCAAAAGGCACTATGCTCTGTGTAGTGGGGCTTTTGGCCACCACTTGTCTTTTAGTGGAGTTTTTTACCACTACTTCTTTCTTTATGGTGCTTGTAGCAGCCACGGTTGAAGTTGAAGGTGTGATGCTTTTTGCAATCACAGCTGAAGTTGAAGCTGAAGAAGACATGGCGGAAGATATGGCGGCTACTTCAAGGAATTGCGCCATTGACTTTGTCACTTCCTCTTGGTTGAGAGGAGTCATGGGTGCTTTTGAAGTAAGGCCCATGAGTTGTATCCATTTCTTAAAATCTTCTGTCGTCCACTGTGAAGCTTGCGGGTGTGCAAATTGAATATCATCTTCAGAAGAGAGTTCTTCTTCACCGATATCTGCCCATCTTCAAGGTTGGGAAATTGAAATTGGTATGGCCGGAATCGGCTGTGATGTGACCACCATTGGGATGCCTTTCATGGCATAGTCTCCAGGCGATCTACATTTTGACTGTCTTGGTCCAGCTTATGTTGTTTGCTGCTTTTTGAAAACTACTGCTGTTGTCTGTTGTTGTTGAACAACTGCTGAAATTGATTTGTCTTTCGGCTGTTGTGTGACAGCCTGTTGTTGTTGCTTCTCCTTCAGGGCTGGTAAGGCTAATCGCGGGGAATTTGGTATTTTAGGCATGTTATCTACCTTAAAGGAATTCACGGGTTAGGAAATCAGGTAGAGAATTTGAGCTTCCCTTTATATATTCAATATCAGAATAGTTCACAACAGAACTATCCAACAATTAAACAAGAAATTTTGGCAATTGTTTTATGCATATCAAAGTTTCAATCTGATTTATTGAACCAAAAGTTTTTGCTTCGCATTGAATGTAAGGCAGCTAAGTCTGTTATGCAGAACAATGTGCAAAACGTTGCTTTAAAACATATTTTCGCCAGATGGCAAGCTATTTTATCAATTTTGATTTTGATATTAAATATATAAAGGGAAGCTCAAATTCCATACCTGATTTTCTAACCCGTGAAATACTTCAAGGAAGATAACATGCCTAAAAAATCAAAGCCCTCGCGGTTAGCCTTACCAGCCCCCGAGGAGAAGCAATAACAACAGGCTGTCACACAACAGCCGAAAGACAAGTCAATTTCAGCAGTTGTCCAACAATAATAGACAACGGCAGTAGTTGCCAATAAGCAGCAAACAACAGAAGCTGGACCAAGCCAGCCAAAATGTAGATCGCCTGCAGACTATGCCATGAAAGGCATCCCATTGGTGGTCACATCACAGCTGATTCCGGCCAAACCAATTTCAATTGCCCAACCTCAAAGATGGGCAGATTTCGCCGAAAAAGAACCCTCTTCTGAAGATGATATTCAATTTGCACAGCCGCAAGCTTCATAGTGGACGGCAGAAGATTTTAAGAAATGGATACAACTCATGTGTCTTACTTCAAAAGCACCCATGACTTCTCTCAACCAAGAGAAAGTGGCAAAGTCAATGGCGCAACTCCTTGAAGTAGCCGCCATACCTTCTGTCATGTCTTCTTCAGCTTCAACTTTAGCTGTGGTTGCAAAAAGCACCACGCCTTCAACTTCAACCGTGGCTGCTACAAGCACCAAAAAGAAAGAAGTGGTGGTGAAAAATCCCACTAAAAGACAAGTGGTGGCCAAAAGCCCCACTACACAGAGCATGGTGTCTTCTGCACCTAAATAGGAACTTTTTTCACCTATGCCTCAGCCAATTTCTTCAGCAGGTCCTTATTCGGAGGAACCTCAATATATTAAGAACGAGATGACTTACTCACTCGTCCAAACCGAGCCACATCTTTGGGATTCTAACCCTCTAGTAGTAGCCAAAAAGATGCTCGACCCAACATCCAATTTTCTTCAGAAAACACTTGTTCATAACCAGAAGTTTTATGAATGTATCCTTACAAACACTCATTCTTATCTGTTTAAACCTTTTTTGGACAAAACCCAAACCTATATCACCCATATCACGGTATGGATAAACAAAATCATCTCAACAAAGGAATGGGGTGATCACCCTATGAAAGTCGGAAAACTTTCCCAGTCATTTTCTCCTCAATTTTTCAGTTACTATGATTATAGGGACGTGTGGTTTAATGCGCTAACCTTTCAAAACCATACTAACAAACATTCATATTTCCTCCTTTGGGGCAAACACTTGCAAGTAGATTTTCCCCAATTATTTTTGCACCAATGATGGCCTATTTACGATCATTTAGCAGACATATTCCCTCCACTAGTAAAAGAAGGATTTTAATATTTTTGTTCCAGATTTCACGGAGACCAGCACATTCCCAGTTGCTTCAATTTTCCCTCAGATTCCACATTCCATGGATATACACCCAGAAGTTTATTTTCCACAAACGGGAAGGATTCAGAGGTATGCCTTGGTTAGCCCTTCAAGGCTACTGTAAATGGTGCAAGGCATGGAAAGATGCCACAGAACCTACTTAACAGCAGTCAGAAAATAGTTTTCCAACAACCCCAAATTTCTATCACCAACAGATATAGCAAACACTTCATTCCTGCAGCAGAGAAGGCTAGTTTAAGCCAAATTAGCAGGCTCTACCAGCAAGGAAGACTACATCCAGGAGATGAAAAACCTTCTACAAAAGCTTAAGGGAAAGGTTCCCGATCAACGTGCATCTAGTTCGTCTGAAGAATAATCAACAGAAAAGGATGACCCTGACTATGACCCAGAATGAATCAAAATTAGGACCAATTTGCTGCTGACATTAGCCCTGACGCCAGCAAAGAATATTTTTTGAAAAGTTACTGTAGCAATGTTACTGTAGATTATTGTACACTGCAGATCATTGTGCACTTTTTACTGTAGCAAAGAACTGTACACTTTCACCGTAGCACGATTTATAATTCCATAAATAGACCCCCTCACTCACTTTAGATGGCATTCAATCCTTCGCCCAAATTTCGGATACTCCTCTCTGCACACTTCTCTCTCAAAAAACCTCTCGAGCCTTAAGAGATATACCCCTGTACGCTTTTAAGTTTCAATTTTCAATATTTGTATTTCTTTTATCATATCAATAACACTTCTGGACGACCCTGCCACCAGATTTTATGTTTTAATCTTGCTTTTGCATACTTGCATTCGATCGGCTCTGCCTCCTATTTTACTTAGCATACGCTTTCATATGGTCGGCTCTGCCGCCTGAGTCTAATTTTGTTTATTGCTTCCTGTTCTTTACATTCCTCACATTTCTCAGTCCCCTCTACCCCTTCGGGAACTAGCTTTCGCCCCTCTGGTATCAGAAACCTACTAGAGTTAGTTCCTCTGCCTCTTCGCAATCTGAAATTCTATCAATTTATTCTGCTAGACATTCAGTGTCTTCATATCTCACTAGAGTTGAGATAGTAGATTTCGAATCTAGGGTTCCACAAACTAAGTATAAGGTAGAAAAATAAAAAACGAGTCCCTCTGCCGACACTACCATATATATATATATATATATATATATATATATATACATATTCAATACAAGTAAGAAAATGCATATCGAGTTGTTGACTAGCTGCATATTGTAGCTGTACAATTGGTCTTGTTAACCTAAGCCTACTAATACAAATTGCAGTAGTGGCCAGCCAATGTCCCATTCAATTCAATACAACTCCTTCTAGTAGTATTATAATAAATATTTAGACAAGAAAGTCCTATAACAACTACATAACGAACCCACAATGACTTTACTTATTGTCAACACTATGGTTTTTAAATTCAAATGTACGAACAAGAAGATGGACTAATCTTTTAGACATGACTTCCAAATAAAGACCAGTCATATATAGACTTCCTATAAGTGTTCATACCTCACCTAATCCTTTATAACCCTATCCTGATACATGTATAGTAGACCGGTAATAGTATTGTTCCTATAGGAGCGGAGCTAGAGTGTCGTGAATGGGTTCGATCAAACTCACTAACTTTGGTTTCAATCCCTGTATTTGTTTTTAAAATTTATTAAATATGTATAAATCATGAATTTAAAACCCAGTAACTTAAAAGGACTAGAATCCTGAACCCATAAGCTTGAAATTCCGACTCTACCTCTGCCTATATGTACATACCTAACCTAGTCCTTTTATAATCCGAAATGGAGTCATCATTTGAAATTTATGAATACATGATTTTAATTTTATTAAGTTATTGAATATAAATTAATAATTTGTACCTATTAAATAATTTTTTAAAGATAAATACAAAATTTGAATTACCAAAAATACTAAGTTCTGAATCCGTTTCCTACACTTTACCCTATCAATTAGCGATACCTATAGTTAGGGCTGGCTAAGGGTCCGGTCCGGTCACGGACCGGATTTTTTTCCGGTCCGGTCCGGTCCGGTACCGTTACTATGCCCAAAACCGGACCAAACCGGTCCCTAACGGTCCGGACTCACCGGTTAAATTTCGTTAGACCGGACCAGGACCGGTACCGGTGGCCGGTATACCGGTCCGATCCGGTCCGATCCGGTCCGGTCGCCGGTTTATTCTATTTTTTTTTTGATTTTTTTTTTAATAATTAGTTACCATTGACTCATTTATTTAAGTTTATAAATAATTGAAAATTATGTTTTAAATCCGAATTTTAGAATTAAAGAAGTTACTATATAATAATATTCTTATAAGTTTTTGGAAATATAACTTATAATTAGAAATATAACTTATTCAAAGTTAGTAAAATTATAAATTTTGTAGTAGTGTAGTAGAAGGAAATTATAAGTTTTGAAAAATATAACTTATAATTAGAATTAAAGAAGTTACTATATAATATTCTTACAAAGTTTCAATTAGTTTCAAACTTTATAATATTTGATTCAAATTTCAAACCTTTAAATATATTCAAAGTTAGTAAAATTATAATTTTTGTAGTAGTGTAGTAGAAGGAAATTATAAGTTTTGAAAAATATAACTTATAATTAGAATTAAAGAAGTTACTATATAATATT
>MCJB01038182.1:0-22901 GCA_002018475.1 Nicotiana obtusifolia
TGGTTTGTGTGTGTACAGTTAGAGTCATGCAAAAGAAGTAAAAGGATAGTCTCACATACCTTGCAATACTTTCCAATCTCAAGCTATGAAACTTCCACGACTTCTTAGTCTACAATAAGAGAAAGGACACTAGCGTTATCGTTCAGGCGTCGCAACTATTATGTATCGACTGTAACCTATTTTGCAATAAAACGGACAGCACCTCCCCTATATATATGACTTCACACAAGTCAAAACAGCCACCAAACAGCCAAACAACATCAATAATAATCATATTGAACCTCCCAAAACAGTCCACGCACAAGCCAATCGCTTCATACATACGATGGCCACTATAGTCGTGTCAAACGACCCGGAAATGTTACAAGCAACTATCAGGCCACAACCCTAAGCATATATGGTGTTTCTCCACACCCTTTCTCCTCCAAAACTCCACAAATAAGTAGTGAAACACGCAGCTTTACAGCAACACAAAACAGTCCATAAAACAGTCTGCTACAAGTGACTCGAACTCACGGCTTCCGATCACCGTCCCGTGAGTTCTTACACATAGAACGAATTACCAAGATTTAACAGTAGAAAATATGTATTAAATAGAGCAGTAAACACACCTTTATTTTTAGATAACTCAGCCCTTGCTTTGATTCCTCGAACTCTAGGGCTTACCTTCAACTAGAACTTGAAAGAGGAAAAAAATCGATTAGGGTTTGTGTGGTGTTATTTTGGGGAGGGTTGCAGGGGTTCTTTTAGGTTTTGAAGCTGTGAAATGATAATTAATTATCAGGCTTTAGAATCTTTTAAAAGCCCTCTCTTAACCGACTTGGGGCTTTTAACTTTTAGCCCTTACTTTTGGCAAGTAGGTGATGCACCTACTTGTCACCTACCAGCCTGCGCAGTTCTACGGAAATGCAATTATCTCAATACTCCGAGATCGTATTGACAAACGGTTTGAAGCATTGGAAACTAGACTCATAGACCTTTAATTTGGTAGGTAGAGAACCCCGTAACTCCTTGTAATTTGGGAGAAAATCGCAGAAACATTTGACCTAACGTTTAAGTAAAATTGTGAACCTAAGTTGCGACAACTTTTGTCGACTTTTGTTTCATAACTCGTTTGACTTCAAGACTTATGAAAAGGATATCATATCATTAAAATACCTTAAAACACGACATCTTGGTAATGTTAAACACCTCTCAATTTTCCCAAAAATGCGAGTTACAACATCTTTAACTCGTTTATCCTCTAATACTTGTTAACCGCCCTTATACACCTTTGCATCGTTTAGGACCAATAGGACTAAACTCTTATTGTCTCAAAGGTAATTCTCTTCTCGAACCAAGGTAGACTATCTTACGGTGTAATCTAACACGTACAAATATGGGTTATAACAACATTCCAAGTGGATATTGAATTATTTCAATTCAGTTTTGTAAATCTAAGTCTTAGTGGCTCACGACTTGTACTACTAGTCCTTGGGTTGTTGTACAAATTTAGTTATTTCATTTTTTTGACGTTTATCATTATCATTAAATTGAGTTATTGTTATCTGGCTTACCTAGCGGGTTAGGTTAGGTTCTATCACGACTAATTGGATTTTGGATCGTGAAAAGATCCTCTGATACTTAAATTTCTAATTAGGTCTTCATCTTAATACGTGTATTTTTTAACTATTTTGCTAGAAGCACGTCTACCTTTTTTTAATTTTCCTATCCCACTTGTTGAACGCCCTTTTGGTCTTTAACGAATCCCAATTCCCGTCACCTTCTTCTTCTTGTATAAGTATTTCTCTCAGTTCTCTCTAGGTTACCTCCACCATCCCTGTTACTAAATTTCTCTGCAAAGATCCTGAATCGTCTTTGTTCCACATTAGTATGCGGTTGTGGATCGCACCTTGTTAAGCTCTTGTTCGATACCTTCATCCTTTAATAGTTTTTTCATTTGGATCTAATTTGGTTATGTCTCATTTTTGGTGAGTATTCTCCATGTTTCCTTCTTCAATGTACCCAATTCTCGTGGAACTTTAATGGTATCTATTAGCTTTTTCTCCCACTATTTTGGATAGCATTGTGTTGGCTTTTTACATAGAGAAAATATAAAGGTTGTTCCCTAAACTTTTTCCAAAATTTTAGTTATACATTCTAACTATTTGAGTAATTTTTTATCTCCTTATTCTTATTTTGGATGAATTAATACCACTTTGATAGCTGATACGGCAAGTAAAAAAAAATGAAATGCGTGCTTCACAAAAAAATAATAGTGTTGCTCTAAAAACGATGAGTCCCCTTTCTTTACCTATTAATCTATCTTCCCCATTCCCTTAATTCTCCTTCTTCAACCCCCCCGCCCCCCCTTCTTTCTCCTTCTTCCTGTTCATTCATCCCTTCCTTCTTCATATTATTTTTATCTAAATAGAAATTTTATTAATAGAAGCATAATACAAAAGTGGAGGGGGACATAAACCTTACCTCCAATAAAAGAGTAAATTTACACATAGTCATCCTAATGTGATAACTAAATATACCTAAAATGTAGTAAGGTGTTAGACCTATGATGATATGACGATTGTCTATTTTATAGTGATAAACAATCGCATATACAAAAACAAAGTGAGATTGTTCTGGGTCAGCTATACAAAAAAGTAGATATGTTCCTACTTCTATTATGTGATTTAGGGATATGATCCCTTGTATGTGCATCTGAAATCTATATGTGATTTCTAGAGTTCTCAAAAGTGTGTCAAAAAAAGTGCGAGCAATCTTCAATTTTGCTTTGGCCTTGTGAGTAAAGAAAGCCAAGTTGAAGATGGCAATCTGAGTCCACCCTTTAGTTGGATGGTAGTGTTGTTTATGATGTTGAGTGAGTAGTGTTCTGGTTGCTGCCATAGGTTCTGGATTTAGGGTGATGGCTTGTGTGCTGAGTCTGCTGCTGTTGTTGTTGTTGGCGTTGGGGGAGTCCAATTTGAAGGTTGCTATCAGAAGCTGCCTTGTAGTTGGATGGTAGTGTTGCTTGTGTTGTTGAGTTTGCAACAATCTGATTGCTGCTGTTGCATCTGAAGGTGAGAAGGGATCCCGTGTGGTAGTGTTGCTGCTGTTAAGAGTATGCTTGTATCTTGTGTTTTCTTTTAGGTTGTCTGGTTGTCTTGGTGTTGTCTCATATTGATTCCTGTTGTTTCAATTGAGTACTGTTGCCGTGTTGCTGTATATGGTGTAGTCTCCAGTGAGGCATTGTGAAAACAGAAGTCCATGATGATTGCTGTAGTTGCAACAGATTGAGCACCCAGGGTTCTAATGCCACACCTTGCAACTGCAGCAATGATCTAGACCATTTCACACTGTTTACTGCGTTGTGGAAGATATTGAGTTCAGCAAAGGAGTTGATGATTGTGTTGTGGTTATCTTGGGATTTGGCTTGTTGCTGATGGAGTAGGAATTGGTTTTGGTTTGTGTGCTGTTGTTTTGTAACCATGTGATTATATAAGTTTTCTACTGAATGTTGCTTCTGTTGTTTGTGTGTTGAGTGGGCTGCTATGTCATATGGTTGCTGCTGGATTAATGATTGTCTGCTCATGCTGTTGTTCCAGGGTGGCTGTATGTTGACTGATTTCCAATGATGTATAATGGTAGGAAAGGTCCCTGATGATTGCTGTAAGTACAAGAGATTGAGCCCTGAAAGTGCTAATACCACACCTTGCAAATACAGCAATAATCTGGACCTTATCCAGCTATCTACACTATTGTGGGAGTTGTTGAGTTCAGTGGGAGCTTGCTGCTGATGGTGTAGGTGT
This sequence comes from Nicotiana obtusifolia, assembly GCA_002018475.1. NCBI lineage: Eukaryota > Viridiplantae > Streptophyta > Magnoliopsida > Solanales > Solanaceae > Nicotiana > Nicotiana obtusifolia. Next base: position 3,786 of record MCJB01038182.1, read on the forward strand.
AGGTTTAAAGGTTGTCTTGACTGCTGCACTTGAGAGGTGAAGTTGTTGTTGTTGAGCTTCTTCTGTTGCTGGCAGTTATTTTGCTGAGGTGAGCATCTATGTTCTTTTGATTTTGCAGTGTCTTGTTTGAGCTTGTCACATTTACTATTAGGATTGAGCTTCTGGAGTAATTGCACAAAGTGATTGCACAATGCTTCCTCAGTAATGAACTGATCCAAGGAGTGAATCATGGTGAATAGAGAGCTGGACTATTGGTGCTTCCTTATGTGATTGTTGTATCTTTGTAGGAGTTCCTTCTGCTGCTGCTATTCTCCTGCTGTGACATGGAGTTGAGTGCTTGGGGTTGTGTGGCTGGAATTTAGTGAGTGGCTACTTGTGTGGTATGTCACTTGTGTGGTGCTGTTCCATGGCACACCATATGTCAGCAATTGGTATGGAGGTCTCAAGCCTTTGCTGTAGTTGTTGTTGCTGCATTGGCAATGTTGGAAATGTTGTGCTCCAGTTCTTCTTTCTTGGTGCTGCATTTTCAGTGATAACCTCCAGATTTTCGTGCCTGCATGCAATAACAAAAAAGTTAGTTGATGTGGTTGATCTGTAAGGTTAGCTGCTCCTATATTACCTGCAAGAAAAGAAGAATAGTTAGTGTAGAGCCACAGCTCCATTCTTTCCTCACCACTGCTGTTTTGCTTTCCACCAGGTTTCTTTTCCTTTGGCAGTGTTACTGCCCCTTGTTTCTTGCCACTCTTACTCTTAGGATGGACATTGACTCTTATCACTATTAATCAGTCTTCTACTTTGTACATCCAAATCATCAAAACAGTATCATTCCATAAGTCCAAGGTCCAGAGCATAGTTGGCCAGATGGTCTGCCACTTTGTTGCCTTCTCTGAGTGTGTGTGTGTTACTATTATATTGCATCTTGCCATCAATTCTTTGATCTCTGTAACTGTTTCATCAATGGACCATGGCACTCTCCATTCTCCCTTTATACTTTTCAATAGCATCATTGAGTCAGTGTGGAGGTATATGAGGAGGTGGTCATTGTGAATACAGAATTTCAAGGCCTCTAACATTGCCTGTGCTTCAGCTTCTGTGTTTGTGCCTTCCTGGATTTCCTTACTGCATGCATATATGACATCTCCCTTCTCATCTCTCAATTTGAATCCAATGGAACTTCTTCCTGGTTTACCTCTAGAGGCTCCATCTGTGTTAACTTTAATCCACCCTTGATTGGGGAATTCCCAAAGCACCTTTGTGTATTTTAGATTGGGAGTATATTGTTCCATCATAGTGATTATGTCTGGCCATTTATGAGGGATGTTGTGTATACCTGGCTTTCTGAATTTGATGAGTAGCTGAAGAGTAGAAGTGATCTGGTAGATTACTCTACTGATAGTGACTGCATCTCCATGTTTGTAACTGTTTCTTCTCTTCCACAGCTCCCATTCAATCACTGAAGGTAAGGCCTGCATTATTGGTTTCAGTCGATTTACAACATCTGCAGTCCAGCATTTGGTCACTGCTTGGTGTAGTGTGATTCCCTCTATGTCAATTCCTGCATTACCAAGGAAATATCTCCACACTTTGTTTGCAGTATATGAAGTGAAGAAAAAATGATGTCTTGTTTATTCTTGTCGCTCTGCACAGCACCAGCATTTAGAGGCCATGTGGTAGCCTAGTTTTTTGAAGAAGTCATCAAGTGGTATTTTGTTTCTCCATAGTTTCCACATGAAGAAAGCAACCTTGAATGGCAGTCCTTTCACCCAATTGTTCCTGTAAGCATTATAAGGATGCTGCCTCTTTCTCAAATATTCCCAAGTTGATCTAGTGGTTTAATGTTCTCCAGTATGTGTGCAGCAAGTTCAATTGGCAGTATCTCTCTGATCTTCTCTTCATTCCAGTGACCTTCATACACCACATCCTGAATGTTTTGTATAGTTTCATCACATAAAAATCAGGTGGGGCGACAAAATATAAAGCTCCCAGTCCGGTCCAGTTTTCAAACCAGAATAGAGAAGATCCATCTTAGGTTGCCAACAGATTTGGTGTTCTATAATGTTTCTGCAGTCAATCATTTTCCTCCATATGTGAGATCCACCTCTCCATGGTACTATTATAGGATTGAGTATTTTGCAGTACTTTTGGCTCATAAATGCACTCCACAGACTTGGTTTTGTTCTAAAGTTCCACCATAGCTTGCAAAACAATGTTTTAGACATATCACGTAGGGATTTGAACCCTGCACCACCTTCCTCACATGGAAAGCATAAGGTGCTTTATGCCTGCTTGGGTTTCCCACGGAGTTACACCAGAATAATTGTGCAATTATCTTGTGTGGTTTATTGATCACACAAGATGGAGGGTTTACTGCAGAGAGGAGGTGTATAGGCATGCTTTGTAGCACATGTGTAATAAGCACTGCCCTTCCCCCTATGGAGAGTAGTTTCCCTTTCCAGTTTTGCAACTTATCCATCACCTTTTGTATAAGACCTTGGTAGTAATCCATCTTCCTCCTCTTGTATAATACTGGACAGCCAAGGTAAGTAAGAGGGAAGTCTTGCCTCAGTATCCCTGTGATTCTTTGCACTTTGTCAATTACCTGTATTGAGGTGGAATGATGCATATAGACAGTAGATTTGCTCTTGCTTATCAGTTGGCCTGAAGCATTTTCATAGTCTGTCAGCATTTCCATTATCAGCTGTAGTGAAGTGGCATCTGATGATGGTATCATCAGCATATGCTAAGTGGTTTATCTTGGGACTACATTTAGGCAATCCAAATCCACAGAAATACAGATTGGAGTGTAGAGCATTGAGTCCTCTAGACATAGCCTCTGCTGCAGTAGCAGGTGACAGAGGGTCACCTTGCTTGACTCCCTTGTGGATTTAAAGAAACCATGTGGCTCTCCATTGATCAGTACATAGTACCAATTGTTTGCCACAATCCCATGTATCATGCCAATGAATCTCTCCTCAAATCCCATCTTCCTCAGAACCTTTGTCAAGAAGAGCCATGACAATCTATCATATGCTTTTGTCATGTCCAGTTTGAGTACCACATTTGGACCTGCTTTAGTTCTCAAGCGAATGTCTGTTATAATTTCTTGATTTAACAGCACATTTTCCACTATGCTTCTGCCTTTTACAAAACCAACTTGTTCTTCAGATATTAGCTTTGGTAAGATGTTTACCATTCCGTCATGAATCACTCTAGAGAAGATCTTATTGTTGAAGTTGTTGAGACTAATTGGTCTAATATCTGAAAAGGTCAGTACCTCCTTCTTTTTTGGCAATAGTACCAGGTTTGTGTGTGTTATACTCTTGGGAAGAGTATGTCCATTGAAGACTGCTTTCACCATATCCACTATGTCATTCTCAATTATGTCCCAGCACGATTGGTAGAAACTCCCAGTGAAACCATCAGGTCCACCAGCACTTTCTGCATTAAGTCCAAACACTGCTTGCTCGATTTCCTCCTTTGTTGGTTGCTGCATTAGTAGAGCATTATCTGTGCTTTCCACCAATGTAGGAACATGGTCCAGGATTCTAAATGTTGTAGGGAAGGTTGCCTCATGGAACTGCGCTTTGAAAAAGTTAACTGCTTCCTCTGCTATTTCTTCATTCTCTTCTAACCATGTGCCCTGACTGTCCTGTATTCTCTTCAACTGTAACCTCTTCCTTCTCCCATTCACCTGTGCATGAAAGAACTTTGTGTTTCTATCTCCATCTGTGAACCATGTCATACTAGATTTTTGCTTCCAGAATTCCTCCTCTAAGGTCAAATATCTGATCAAGTCAGCCTGTACCCTTTGCAATCTTGTTCTAATATGTGCAGTAGGTTGTAGTTCAAATTGTGCTTCATGCACTTTGACCACTTCCTCCAAGCTTGCTATCGTTTGAAAGATGTCTCCATATGTTGGTTTACTCCATGTTGATATGGCTCTTTTCAACTTCTTCAGTTTATTTTTAAATATTAGGAAAGGATCCCCTAGAAAGTCTGCTTTTCAATGTTCCTTTACCACATCCTTGAAAGAATGGTGCTTTATCCAGAAATTGAGGAATCTGAAAGCTTTCTTTGTAGGTGTAGCATTTTGATTACAGGTTAGTAGCATGGGACAATGATCTGATCCTATCTTTGGCAAATGAGTGACTTCCAATTGTGGAAGCCACTGTTGGAGTGCACAGTTAGCTAGGCATCTGTCCAGCCTTTTGAAAATGCAATCTTCCTCTGCTCTCCCATTCCGCCATGTGTATATGCTTCCCTTAAAGCCAAGTTTAGAGAGATTGCAGGTGTTGATGCAATGTCTAAAGTCTTCAACTTCTTTTAGAGATACTGGGAGTCCTCCAAACTTCTCTTCCTCATCCCATATCACATTGAAGTCACCTCCTACAAGCCAAGGCATTGACATGTCTCTGGCAAGATTGTACATACTATCCCACAGCTCAATTCTTTCATTAGCATCACATTTTGCATATACAAATGTGACAATGAATGAAGAGTGTGACTCCATGCTTGTCAGTTGCATTGTTAATTGTTGTTCCATGTCATTTATTATACCTACTTCATGATCATCATCCACAAATACCCATATCTTGTTTGAGACATTGGCATAGCACTTAGGCATTCCAATCTTCCTTTTGTACCTCTCCAGTTTTTTAACTTTCTGCATAGGCTTCAGGATCCCAATGAATTGAAAGTAGTGCTATCTGTGCATATTGATCAGTCTTTCAAAGGCTTGCTGAGTGTTGACTGACCTTATATTCCACATGATTCTATTCATGATTGAGTGTGGGATTTAGATAGGATCCTCTTGGTTTGGACCCCTGACACTGCACTTTGATTGTCCTTGACCTGCTTTTTCTTGCCCCTTTTAGCTGATTTCCCTGCATCCATAAACTTTCGTGATATATCTGCTCATCTTGCCACATTGATGAGGTTTTGAGTGATAGATTCCTCATCAATATCCCTTCCTGTTTCTGTTGTATGCGCTTCCTTTTCAGTAGCTCCTCTGTGTTCTGTCAATTGTGTATTGGTGTATGCTTGGATTAGTCATGTGGTCTTTGTTATGTGACTCAATTGTCCTTTGTTGGAAGTGTCCTCATGTGAGATAGCAGCTACCTCCTCATTGTGCTGCGTAATCCTGCCTTCATCAGGTGGATTGATCACTTTCCCTGTGAGCTTTCTGCACTCAATTAGCCTATCTATGGATTGACTATTAGCTTCCTTTCCTCCAGAAGTGTGAAGAGCAGGACCTTTGAGCTTTGGCTTTGTAAGAATGCTGGGCAAACTCACTTCCAATGTTGTGATCTCATAGTTGGCTATTGAAACATCCTTGTCATTGTTCTTGATTTGAGGGCCTTCCATTTTGCATTGTTGCTTTTCCTTGCCATTTACGCTTTGTACATTTAGTTCTTCTTCCTCATCAGTTGATACTTCATCACTTCCCATGCCATCTGGTACTGCTTCTTCTTCTTATCCTTCTTCTACTTGTTCACTCCATAGCTTGCCTTCACTGAGTTAAATTCTCTCAGCCTCATTCACCTCAGGTATCATAATGTTAAAAGGTTGTGAGGGAAACTCTTGGCATGATTGGTTTGTTGTGACATTGTTTGAAAAAGCACTATTGACCCAATATCCTATTGATTCTTTGATTTCAGTAGCTAGTGCTTTGTCTTCACTTCCAGTTCCCTCTGCTTATGTCTTAGTAATCTGTAGTGGCTTGCTAGTACCTGTAGTTGAAGTTAACTGTGCTGCTATTGAGGCATGTGTACTTCCTCCCACTCCTTCTTCAACTACAATCAGTTGATTATCTTCATTAGCTCTACTATGCTCCATTTCCAATACTGCAATCTTATTATTTGTCTGAACTTGTTGGGAAATTATGTTTGTTGGCTTTGACTCCAACCTCCCTTTGGGTTGATCTGCTGCTTGCTTGTCTTTGCTTTATGGTCGATTAAATTCTTTCCATTGTAAACCAGTGTTGCCAACTACATTACCACTTGATAGGATCATCAGAGGTGCTTCTTCCTTTGCCTTTTCCTTAAATTTCTGCTTCTCAACAGAATTTTCATTCAGCAATTCAGGATGAAGCTTCTAACATTCCAACATATCATGACCTTGCAGCTTTCATTGTTTACAGTATTTGGGTATGAAATCATATTGAACTTTAACCCATTCAGTTCCTATGCTCCCTGTAGCTTCATTCTTTATATCCATACGGACTTTCTTTGGTATTCAGTTAATAAATCAACTAATACCTTGACTCTTTCACAGCTTGGACGAGTCTTGTTGATTGTTGCCATATCCAAATTTAATGGCTTTCCAACTGCTGAGGCTAAAGAAAAGAGGCATTCTTTAACAAAATAGGTAGGCAGCAGATTAGGAAATAAAATCCAAGCCATCGCTTTGGAAGTTTCTTCTCCTTCTTTGAATTTGGCATCATAAATCAGAGTTCTCATCTGATACTTGAAACCATTTTTTTCTTTTAAGTAGTATACCGCATTCGATGTGAAATTGATAAAGTCTTTCCATAGCGTCAATCGAATTAGGACATGTCAGTCTCTGAGCAGTCCAATGCTACAATCCCCCTTAATTCCACATTGAGCAGGAATTAATCTTCGCAATTCTTGAATATCAGGCCAACCATAAGAGAACTTACATATGACAGCATATTGGAGGCCTTCAATTAAATTCATTCGCTCCACTTTTGTTTCTGTAAATTTGATGAAAGGTTGTCCCTATAGGAAAGTAGCTCTCTTGATAGGAATAGGTTCGATTGTTGTTGGCGACCTAGGGTTCACAGTCGTATTCGAGTTTAATGTTGAAGGTTTGAGGAGCTGACTGTAGTCGAGGGGTTGTGGCTAGATGGGAGTTGTAGCGGGAGGTTGAGAGATGGAGGGGGGAGGTTGGCCAGCCAGCGTAGCACCGGCCAGCATCGCCATCGCAGCTCGTTAGAGCTTACTCTCATTCGTATCGCCTCTCTCTCTCTATCCCCAGAGCCTCTCTCTCCTACTTGGCTTTACGTTGGTTGATTACTTCTTCATATAATAATCTGCTTCTCGTTCTTTTTTTTTTTCTAATTACTTCTTAACACTTTTAATAGATATTTTTTCTGGGCCAAAAATTAATATCATGATAACCGGCAATAATTAGGATGTTACTTCATTGATTATTTTTTTAACAAAATTAAATAAAACTAGGTTTATTAGTATAATCTAATCGAAGCCAGGCACATTTTCTAAAATGAAACAGTATAATATTCTAGCTTCTCTCCTATCAACGCAAAGTGGAAGCGAAGAAGGTAGCGTATCTTAAGTCAGCAGGGAGTATAGGCGAGGAGGACAGGAGAGCGAACAAAGAGAGGTGTAAGGTAGCGAGAAAGAGGCGAAGTTAGCGGTTATGGAAGTTAAGACTGCAGCGTTTGGTCTTCTGTATGAGGAACTGGGGGAAAAGTGCAGGGATAAGAGGTTATTTCGGTTGGCTAAGGCAAGAGAGAGGAAGGCTCGGGACCTGAATAAACTGAGGTGCATCAAAGACGAGGATGGTAAAGTACTGATGGGGGAGTCTCAGATTAAGTAGAGATGGCGGACTTACTTTCATGGACTTCTAAATGAAGAGGGGGGCCGGGATAGTGTGCTAGTTATTTCATGCGCACTAAGGTTGAGGAGGATGCGGGGCCTATGCATAAGATGAGTAGGGGCAGAGCTACCCGGCCAGACGAAATTCCGATTGAATTTTTGAGGTTTGTGGATCAGGCAAGCTTGGAGTGATTGACTAGGATGTTTAATGTTATTTTCATTATGAAGAGGATGCTGGATGAGTGAAGGTGGAGTACGGTAGTACCGTTGTACAAGAACAAAGGTGATATCTAGTGTTGTAATAATTATAGGGGTATCAAGCTATTAAGTCATACCATGAACGTTTGGGAGAGAGTTGTGGAAGTGAGAGTGAGTAAGACTGTGTTAATATCCAAAAACCAGTTCAGGTTCATGGGGGTCGTTCTACTACGGAAGCTATCCACCTTATCAGGAGGTTGGTGTAACAGTACACGGATAGGAAGAAGGATCTGCACATGGTGTTTATTTCCCTGGAGAAGCGTATGACAAGTTCCATGGGAGGTTCTCTGGACATTCCTGGAAGCTAAAGGTGTGCCGGTAGCTTACATTAGAGCGATCAAACACATGTATGATGGAGCTAAGACTAGGGTTAGGACTGTGAAAGGTGACTCAGATCTTTTTCCGGTTGTTATGGGGTTACACCAAGGATCTGCACTTAGCCCGATCTTATTTTCCCTGGTGATGGATGCAGGGACACACCATATTCAAGGGAAGGTGCCATGGTGTATGATATTAGCTGATGATATAGTTCTGATTAATGGGATGTTGGGTTTGGAGGCAGGCCCTTGAGTCTAAGGGCTTTAAGTTGAGCAGGACTATGATAGAATACTTGCAGTGCAAGTTCAGCGCCAAGTCGAGGGAAGTGGACGTGAGGCTAGGATCACAGGTCATCCCTAAGAGAGATAGTTTCAGGTACCTTGGGCTGGCTATCCAGGGGGACGAAGAGATCGATGAGGACGTCACAAACCGTATAGTGGTGGGGTGGATGAAATGGAGGCTAGCATCTAGAGTCCTGTGTGACAAGAAAGTGTCACCGATACTCAAAGGTAAGTTTTACAGAGCGATGGTTGGACCAGTCATGTTTTATGGGGCAAAGTACTGGCCGGTTAAGAACTCTCACATCCAGAAGATAAAAGTAGCAGAAATGAGGATGCAGAGGTGGATGTGCAGGCACACTAGGATGGACAAGATCAGGAATGAAGATATTCAGGAGAAGGGGGCTCCTTTTGATGATAAGATGCGAGAGGCGAGGCCTAGATGGTTCGGACACGTGTGGAGGAGAAGCCCTGATGCTCTGGTGAGGAGGTGTGAACGGTTGGATTTGGCAGGTACAAGAAGAGGTTGAGAGCGGCCTAAGAAGTATTGGGGAGAGGTGATCCGGTAGGACAAGGCATGGCTACAGATTTCCAAGGACGTCGCCCTTGGTATGAAGGTGTGGAGGTCGTGCACTAGGGTTGTAGCTTAGGAGTTAATTGAGCATTTTTCTTCTTCGAACCAGGGGTGAGGCTAGTTTGATAGGGTTGATCTTAGACGGCTAGTGGTTAATGTTGTTTTTACCCTATCCTTCCATTTTTCATAGCACCGGGCCCTATTTACTTGTTATTCTTTCTGCATGTCATTTGTTTTCTAGTTCTTATGTTGCTGTTATTATATTTATGATTTCTGTTGACGGTACTGATATATTGTCTCTTCTCATCATTTTGGTCTTCTTGAGCCGAGGGACTAACAAAAATAGTCTCTCTGCCCCATCGGACTAGGGGTAATGTTTGCATACACACTAACCTCTCCAAACCCTACTTGTCAGATTTTTACTGGGTCGTTGTTGTTGTTGTCTTCTCACACATCAACATTCTTATTAGCTTTTATGCCGAAGACAGATTAAATTACATTGGTGAAGAACAAGGAACTAGTGGTTGTGGTGTTGAAATCAACAATAATGATATCATGATAATTCGGGTCCGATTACATGTGGTAGCCAGCGAGAAGAAGAACTTGGTATGGAGGAGATCGAGGGATGTAGCGGTTTCTAGTGATAAAAAATGTCATATTATTAAGGTATTCTAGTGGTTAATTAGGATTAATTAGTGTAAAATATAATTAATAAAAAGAAAACTATCAATAAAAAGAAAAGAAAATAAAAAGAGTAAAATAAATTAAACGATAGATGTCTTTTGATGTGGCGTTGACGTGGTGCACGAGTGTAAAGTACCTCGTATTGTGAGATTGGTAATGTTGCAGGGCCATGAGGGGAGGAAAATAATCCACTTCAAAGGTTTTGAGGAGGGAATTTGAAAGCCCGTAAAGTTTCAGGGATCTCCCGAATTTTTCAGACAAATTTAGGGTGTAACTTATGTATATTACCCTTTACATATGCCTATCAGTAATTGTATCTGATTTGCACATGCATGTTTGAAAATAGATACCTAGGTACATGATTTGCATATTTGGTGAATGAAAATCTTGTATTACTGGGGTAATCAAATATAATAATTTTTTTCTCTTCAGTTGTAACATTTTCAACACGGATAACAATAACAACAACCTAGTTTAATTCCACAAGTGGGGTGAGGGTAGGATGTACGCAGCCTTAACCCCATCCTGAAATGCAGAGAGACTGTTTCCGGTAGACCTTTGGCTAAAGAAGGTGAAAGAAGCCCTGATAGCAAGTAATAGCATTTAGACTAGGAAGAGACGCTTCCCCCCTTTCTAGCGGCGTTCCTGGGGGGCCTAAGCGAAATTCCAGATCTAATGGTTTGTCAGCGCATTCCGCTATTTGCTCCTGACAATATAATAAGAAAACTAAATCGAAGATAGCAACAGAGAAATGAAACAGGTACCGATAACAAGTAATAGCAAGACAATATACTTAGAAAACTAAATCCAAGGTAGCAAACGAGAATATGAACAAAGTACTACTAGCAAACTACAGAAGTACCGATGGCAAGTAATAACAGAACAAGAAATGTGATAATAGAAAACTAAGGATAAAAGGGTACCGTACTAACACTAATACTATCGAACTAGGAAAGAAAAAGGGAAATGCACGACTACCTACTAACCTTCTACCCTAATCTTCAACCTCCACACCCTTCTATCCAGGGTCATGTCCTCGGTTAGCTCAAGTTGCGCCATGTCCTGCCTGCTCACCTTAGCCCAACACTTCTTTGGTCTACCTCTACCCCTCCTCTTACCCCCCAAGGACAATCTCATACACCTCCTAATTGGGGCATCTGTGCTTCTCCTCTTAACATGCCCGAACCACCTCAGCATCGCCTCACGCATCTTTTCCTCCGTAGGGGCCACTCCCATCTTGTCCCGGATAACTTCATTCCTAATTCTATCCAACCTAGTATGCCCACACAACCTAGGATAACATATTAAATAATTAAAATTTCGGTGATGTTCTATGCTTTTTCTCTTTGATGATCGATCAAGCGAAGTTCGTATAACTGTGTCACGACCCAACTCCCACTGGAGCCACGACGGCGCCTAACACTACTTGCTAGGCAAGCCAATAGCCACATAACACTATGCACCTGAATAAAATATGATTTAGTAAAATCAACAGCGGGAATGTCATAAATAACTAATGAAAACAGTAACAATGCTGATACAACCATCCCTAAAATCTGGTGTCAACGAGTACATGAACACTACTGAGTATCAAAATATAAACCAAATCCTTAGTACTACTGTCTGGTCAATAGAATAATAATAAAGGAAAAATAAAAGAAAGAGAGCCAAGGTCTGCGAACGTCAAAGCAGCAACCTCAAAGTCTCCAAATATTGGTACAGACACAGATCTAGCAATCACTACGTCCAAATGTACCTGGATCTGCACACGAAGTGCAGAGTGTAGCATAAGTATAACCGACCCCATGTACTCAATATGTAACAGAACTAACTGGCTGAAAGCAGTGACGAGTTCAGAAGTAGACAGTCAGAAACCAATATAAATGACAACATAGATATAATGATAACAATAGCAATAAGTAACTCAAAAGAATTATCATAATAAGCCCGTTCATGTCACATGGATTTAGGCATGCTTTCAAGTATAAACTTTAAAGTCCAATACTGATATGAACATGTCAGCCACATCGAGCATGGGGAATAGTATATCTCTATGTCTACATGTCAAGTATGCATGTCAAATGAATGATTTCACAGTGATATTCCCTGATGCTCTCCCTCTCAACATACTCAAGCTGTCTGTCTCAAATGCCCACCTCATCACACACACACAATCACTTAGCACTGTACGGGTGCCTGGAATCAATGCGTCTGACCAAAGCACGTGTATATATATCATTGTGCCTGCGCTAATTGCTGGTATGTCAGACTCCGGAGAGACAGAACCTGCCCAAGTGCTTATCAAAAGCCAATAAGTCCTGCTGTGGCGTGCAGCTCGATCCACAATAACACTCTCAACATAGCTCTAAGGCCCACCTCTGTCAATTTCATCCTATTTTGCCCTCGATTCAACCTTCAAATACTCAATTTTCACTTTAGGAAGTTTTTACTAAATCCTCCATTTTTTCACTTTAATTCACCAATTAAATGCTTAAAACGAAGATGGAACTATGAAATAATAATAAATCCAAGTCGAGAACACTTACCCCGATCCAAATCTTGAAAATTCCCTCTAAAGTCACCCAAAATCGAGCTCTATTACTCAAAATTTGATATAATAACCAAACCCTCAAAATAGAGTTTTTAAACATTCTGCCCAGGTATTTACCTTTCGCGATCGCGGAGAACAAAGTTCACCAGCTGCTCAATCCTCTTTCGCACCGCGACAGCTGAGTAATAAATGAGATGACCAACACCCAACAGCTACGCGTTCGAGGACTTGACCACACGATCGCGATGAACAACCGTGTGCCATCCTCAGGTCCTCCATTCCTTCTAGGCGAACGAGTCTCATCGCTCGCGTTCGAGATGAACAAACACCCCAAGGATTCGCGAATACGAAGAGAAAAGACTCACCTACCAGCAATAACTCTACGCGATCACGACCCACTCTTCATGATTGCGAAGAAGGAAACTAGAAGCAAAGATTCACCAGTTCCTCTAAGTCAAAACATGATCCGACAACCATCCGAAACACCCTTGGGCCTCTAGGACCCCATCCAAGAATACGAACAAGTCCTATAACACGATACGAATTTATTCGAAGCCTCAAATCTCATAAAACAACGTAAAAATCACTAATCATATCCCAATTCAAGACTAATGTGACTAATGAACTTTCAACTTCTAAAACCAATGTCGAACTATATCAAATCAACTCCGATTGACCTCAAATTTTTCTTGCAAGTCCCAAATGACAGAACGGACTTATCCCAACTATCAGAACCAAAATCTAGACCCGATATCAATAAAGTCAACTCTCGAAAAAACCTATTAATCTTCGAAATGTTCAACTTTCCAACTTTCACCAATTTAAGCCAAAACAACCTACGGATTTCCAAATCCAAGTCCGGACATACACATATGTCCAAAATCTCCATATAAAGCTATTGAAACCATCAAAAATCCATTCCGGAGTCGTCTGTACAAAAGTCAAACTCCGGTCAACACTTTCAACTTAAGCTTTCAACCTTGGGACTAAGTGTCCCAATTCACTCCAACACTTCCCAAAAAACAAACCAACCATCGCGGAAAGTCACATAACCCTCTTAAACAAACGTTCGTCCTTGAATGGTCTAGAATCATACCTGGAGTCTCAAATATGTGTGGTTATCTGCTCCGCATCTCCTGCTCGGTCTCCCAAGTAGCCTCCTAACTGGCTGACCTGTCCACTGAACCTTCAACGAAGCTATATTATTCGACCTCAACTTCCAAACATGCCGACCCAAAATAGCCTCTGGTTCCACATCATTAGTCAAATCCCTATCTAACTGAACTGTGCTAAAAGTCGAAAATATATAACAGATCACTATAATACTTCCGGAGCATAGAAACATGAAATACTGGGTGAACACCCGATAGACTAGATGACAAGGCAAGTCTTTATGCCACCTCTCCAATCCTCTCAAGCACATCAAAAGGGACAATATACTGAGGGCTCAACTTGTCATTCTTCCCGAACCTCATCACTTTTCATGGGTGAAACTCTGTGCAAAACCTTCTCATCTACCTATTCGTATAACTCTTCTGTCTAGACTATGTTGTGCGGAGCCGCTCAGGGATCACCTTCACCTTCCCCAAGGCATCACGGACCAAATCAATGCCAACAACCTACCCTCCTTAGGCTCAAACCAACCAACTAGAGAACGACATCTCCTACCATATAAGGCCCCAAAAGAAGACATCTAGATACTCGACTGAAAGCTGTTGTTGTAGGCAAACTCTAGTAGCGGAAGAAATTGATACCAAGAACCTCTGAAGTACATAACACAGACACATAACATATCCTCCAAGATCTGAATGGTGCGATTGTAATGTCCGTCTGTCTGAGGATGGAATGTTGTACTCAGCTCAACTCGTGTGCCCAACTCTCGCTGCATTGCTCTCCAAAACTCGATGTGAACTGTGTGTCTCGTTCAGAAATGATGGAAATGGGCACGCCATGCAAGCGGATAATCTCCCGGATGTAAATCTGAGCCAGCTACTCCGAATAATAAGAAGCCACCATCGAAATGGAGTGTGTGGACTTAGTCAAACCGGTTCACAATAACCCAGACTGCATCATATTTCTGCAAGGTCCGTGGCAAGCCTACCACAAAATCCATAATGATGCGCTCCCACTTCCACTCCAGTATCTCCAAATCTCTGAGTCAACCCTCCCGGTTTCTGATACTCTTACTTAACCTGTTGACAATTAAACACCGAGAGACATAAGCGATAATATCTTTCTTCATTCGCCGCCACCAATAGTGATGTTTCAAGTCTGGTACATCTTCATGACACCTGGTGAATGGAATAGCGCGAGCTATGATCCTCCTCAAGTATCAATTCTCTTAACCCATCCACAATTAAAACAAATCTGACCTTAGCGCCGCAAAATACCATCATCACCAGCCACAACCTCCTTAGCACCACCTTGCTGCACCATAACCTTTAACACCAACAAGTGAGGATCATCAAACTGGCGAGCCTTGATACGCTCCAACAACGATGACTAAGCCATAATGCAAGCAAGAATCCGACTAGGCTCCGAGACATCCAATCTCACAAACTGATTGGCCAAGGCCTGAACATCCATGGCAAGGGGCCTCTCTACTACTTTTAAATATGCCAAACTGCCCATGCTCTCAGCCTTCCTACTCAATGCAACGGACACCATCTTGGTCTTCTCCGGAGTATATACTATGGTGATATCATAGTATTTCAGGAACTCTAACCTTCTCCGCTACTACAAATTAAGATCCCTCTGCTTGAACAGGTGCTGGAGACTCTGGTAGTCGGTATAGACCTCACAATGAACAACGTAGAGATGGTGCCTCCAAATCTTCAATGCGTGAACAGTAGATGCCAACTCTAAATCATGCACAAGGTAATTCTTCTCATGAACCTTCAACTGCCGATATGCGTAGGCAATCACCCTACCGTCCTACATCAACACCGTGCCAAGCCCAATACGTGACGCATCACAATACACGGGTAACATCCCGAACCTATAGGCAACACCAACACTGGGGCTATAGTTAATGCAGTCTTCAGCTTCTGAAAGCTTGCCTCATACTTATCGGATCATCTGAAAGAAGTACCCTTCTAGGTCAATCTAGTCAAAGGTGCAGCAATGGACGAGAAGCCCTCCACAAAATGGCGATAGTAACCTGCCAAACCATGAAAGCTTTGAATCTCAGTAGATGAAGACGGTCTCAGCCAACTCTGAACTGTCTCAATCTTTTTCGGATCTACCTTGATGCCCTCACTAGACAGCATACGGCCCACGAATGCCACCTAATCAAGCTAAAACTCACACTTGGAGAATATAGCATTAGCTTCTTCTCCCTCAAAGTCTAGAGTATAATCCTCAAATATTGCTCATGATCCTCCTAACAGCGTGAGTACACTAACATATCATCAATGAATACTATGATGAAAGAATCAAGATACGACTAGAACACACTATTCATCATGTGCATAAAAGATGCCGGGGCATCGGTCAGCCCAAAAGACATCACAAGAAACTCATAGTGACCATAATGGGTCCTGAATGTCGTGTTTAGGATTTCAGAATCCTGAATCTTCAACTGATGATACCTTGATCTCAAACCAATATTCGAATATATTCTAGCATCGTGAAGCTGGTCAAATAAATCATCAATGCGCGGTAGTGGGTACTTATTTTTAGTTATAACTTTGTTCAGCTGTCGCTAGTCAATACACATCCTCATAGTACCATCCTTCTTCTTTACAAATAGGACCGGCGCACCACCCCAAGGCAAGACACTGGGCCTAATGAAGCACTTATCAAGAAATTCCTGAAGCTATTCCTTTAACTCTTTCAGTTCCGCTGGTGCCATGCGATATGGTGGAATAGATATAGGCTGAGTGCCCAGCACCAGGTCAATATCAATATTAATGTCCGTATCGGATGGCATGCCCGACAAGTCTGTAGGAAACACATATGGGAAGTCTCTCACTACCCGAACTAACTCAACGGTAGGAGCATTAGCACTAACATCCCTTACGAAGGCCAGATATGCTAAACATCCCTTCTCAACCATCCGTTGAGCCTTTAAATGTGACATCACTCTGCTGGGAACATAATCCAGAGAACCCCTCCACTCAACCCTGGGCAACCCTAGCATCGCCAACGTCACAGTTTTAGCGTGACAATCCAGAGTAGCGTGACATGACGACAATCAATCCATGCCTAAAATCAGGTCAAAATCAATCGTTCTATGCAGTAAAAGATCAACTCTGGTCTCATAGCCACCAAAAGTCACCACACACGACCAATACTCAGGATCCACAATAATATAATCACCCACCGGCGTAGATACATGAACATGCGTAACTAAAGAACCAAGGAGCATATTCAAATAACGAGCAAAGTATGATGACACATATGAATAAGTGGTACCAGGATCAAATAATAATGAAGCATCCCTGTGGCATAATGAAACAATACCTGTGATCACAGTGTTAGAAGCAACAGCCTCTGGCCCGGCGGAAAAAGCATAGCTTCGAGCCTGGCCACCACCTGATCGACCTCCCCCTCTAGGCGCTATGACAAAACAGGCTTTTGGCAGCTATTATTTAGCGGCAATAAGGCAATTGTTGGTAATAAATTCTTTAAGTCAAAAAATTAGCGGCACGTGACCATTAGCCAGTAAAAAATATTCTTTTACCGCCAATAAAAAAAATTGCCTCTAAAAATTACTAATTGAATTAAAAATTTTATTATTTTAACCTTTTCCTCTACTCAAAAAAGAGAAACATCTTTCCCTCCAATTTTCTTGGACGAGAATTATTGATTCCCTCCAATTAGAAAAGTTTAGGAAAACATATTCCATTTAATCGAAAGGGATACCGTCACTGCCATAGAAAAACCTAAATCGTTGCTGCGTCAACTGCCTGCCATAGTCCCCGTCGATTCTTTTCCCAGGTAAGTTCTCTCGTCCCTATTAACTTCTCTTCTTCCCCTGTTAAATTGGTTGCTTGCAATCGTTTTGCAATAGATTTTGGATTGATGCTGCTCGATTGTTTATATGGATTGATTTACAGTGGATTGATACTTGATGTTGCTAGATTGTTTATATGGATCAATGGATTGATGATGCTCGATTTTTTATGTGGATTGATTTACAATGGATTGATGCTGCTCGATTGTTTATTTCGTTGCACCTTTGTTTTTAAAACTTGGAACCTATTCTTTGTGAACCAGTGATTAAGACTAAACCTAAAATAATTTTTTTTGCCCTCTCATTTGCGTCATGAGTTCACATATGATTTTTGGCAGTGATATACTAATGCCCTGACTTATTCTCTTCTGTGTTAAAGGTTCATGTCATTGGTGTGAGGTTTGCTAGAGCAGCAATTATGAAAATCTATAAATTAGTGTGCTATTGAGCTAAAAGAAATAGCATTCCTGTAGTAATTTGTAGAAGATTATGAACCTATACTTACCAGAACATTTAAGGTTTTAGTTAGAGTAGTAGTACAGAATTCCATCCTTAAGAGAGAATTTTATTAATATAGTACATAAGCTAATTAAACAAGCTGTGATAATTTTTTTTTTTTTTTTTTTGTCATCATGGTAAGGAATGGCGGCTTATTCGAATTCATATAATGATATGAAAGGCATTGCATCTTAGGAAGTTATATTTTCTTAGGAAAATTTGATTTCAAGAGTTCATGTTTGGCTGTAGATTTTTAAATAGGCTGTGAATTTGTGAAAGTATAGTTTTTTATGTGTTTGTTAAGTCTTTTGTGATATCTGGCTGCTATTAGATTGATAGTTGATTGATTGAATTGATTCCTCCTTTGTTTTGGTATTGTCTTATGAACTGGTTCCTCTGTATGTTTTCTAAGGCTACTTTTCATCATATAAAAGCTCAATAGCTAATAGGACTCTCAATCATAGTGATTCATTCAGTTTGTTAATAAATAGCTTGGGCTGTTAGCAATATTCAGAATCCTTGGACAGTCAGTACCCATTAGTTTCTTGGTAGTTATAGTCATAATGTCCAGTCTTAAAAAATTGTATAATTTATAAGTTTAATAATTTCATTCTTAAAAAGTTTATGAACCAATATGGTGAAAATTGGCAAGTTGTCTTTGGTTAGATCTCTTTCTCATTTACATGTTTGTTCTATGATGACAATGATCTGTTTAAAAATAGTAAAATATTCCATATCGATTCAGCCCTATGTAGTAGCCCCATGTCACTGCAATCATCATCGTATTGTTAAAAAAGTCCACACCCTTTTAGGCTTTGCATAGTCTGTTGAGTTTTTCAAATTTATTTACTCTGTCTCTTTCTTGTCATGTTTGGTTTAAGTAGTCTTTAACTGAAACATTAGATGGATGATTTCATCGCAACTATATTGGCTTTTTTTATTTATAATTGTATACTTTTAATATATAAACTAACTTATATTCCATGTAACGTTAAAACTACTTAAACTGACACTCAATGAACAAAATTGTTAAAAACAATTGGTAAAAATGGAGTATAATCTGGAAAGTCAACAAATAGGAGTAGTAAGTTTTGAGAATTTTAAAATATATGATATATTGTTCTTATATAAAATATAAGTTTAATAATTCTATTTTTAAAAGATTTATGAACCAATATATGAAAGCCATAGAAGAAGGGTAATTTATAAGTTTAATAATTCTATTCTTAAAAAAAAATTTGAACCAATATGTGAAAATCATAGAAGAAATGAGAGATAATTTAACTGTTTGATAATTTAGTTGTTAAAATCATAGTTTTAATAGATTTATGTTTGATAGTTTCAATTGTTAAAAGGCAAAATACATAAAGACCCATTAAACTTGTCCAAAAAATAGGTTTGATCAATGGGTGTTCTTTTAC